>CM035140.1:81375565-81665565 GCA_020205605.1 Panax ginseng | reverse complement strand
GCAACTAGGCTCATGTGTTCGGGTGGTCATTGGATCAATATTCCAAATCGGAGGTCTTGGGTTCGATTATTTGATATGTATTCTTAGCAAGTATTTTTCGTACTTCTTGAATTAGAACAAGGAAATACATTTATGTGATTAATAAATTAAATAAATAATGATAGATATATAATACAATATTAATGAAACTAATGAGTGTAGAAATTCAAAATATCAACTCTCAGCTGACATGTGACGCCCCCAAAATAGGTCCATTCCATCCAACCCATTCTGAGTCGCCAAATACATGGTACGTAAATAACTACAACTTTATTATTACAACATATAAACCTGAGTTTAAATACGATATTGTCATCTAGACAATATCCACACGCAAATAAATCTCCATCATAATTATTGATACATTATTTTACAAAATGGTGAGGACTACTAAACAACTCTCTCTGTAACCTTCATTCCATACCCAGACTAGTACTCATTACATTCTCGTCTCACGAGAAGAAATGGAACAAAAAGGAAAAGGGTGAGCTCAACTAGCCCAGTAAAGAATATTATGACTAAGATAATATACAACAAATTATCGTTAGTCTTCAACAAGGAAAAATCTAATAGAATACAATAGACAACAAGTTTTAAATCAATATTCACAGCGGAAATAATAATTCATTAGAAGAGTTAAGTAGAGAATGCAAACTACTATCTTCTATGTATGAATTTAAAAGTTCATCATCGATATTTTATCCCTGTAACATCAATCAATATATATTTGGAATCAAATATTCATCTTTGCACTATAGGCCAAAGATATTCATCAGTTGGTTATGTTTATCTAAACACCTATTCATCTTTGCACTACGGGCCAAAGATATTAATCAGTCGGTCATGTTCATCTCAACACTTGTTCATCTTTGCACTACGGACCAAAGATATTCATCAAGAAATCATTCATCTTTGCACTACAGGCCAAAGATATTCATCAAGAAATCATTCATCTTTGCACTACAGGCCAAAGATATTCAGTAATATCATCATTTAGGACTAAGGATGATGAAAAATATTTTAAAGGAAACGAATCCAGTGAAACAAAATAACAAATATTAAGGATTCGTATTTTAAACAATCCAAGTTCAAAAATACTTCATAAGTAATCAGAGTGGGGTAAAATTCAAGAATGATCAAAACATAGATACAATCAAAGCTAGTATCCAGAATAGATATTTTGGACAAAAAGAAGAAATTTCATTTTTCGGTGAATAGTGCCGTATTCGTGAATAGTGTCAGATATCGTGAATAGTCTTGAGTATCGTGAATAGTAACTCCACACCAAAAGATAGAAATTTCACAAAAAAATCATCACGCTCGTGAATAGTACTCGTGAATAGTAACTCATGAATAGTAACTCGTGAATAGAAACTCATTAATAGTAGCTCATGAATAAGAACCCCGACATGAAAAAGTTCCAAATTTAATAAAAGTTCCAACCAATATTTCGGCGATAATGATATTGAAGAAATAATATCATTTGAGAAGAAAATAACATCCCTTACCTCGAAAGACAATTACTTCTAGTTGAAACACCTTTGATATAAAGCTATGACTTGAACTTGCCAAGTATAAAAATACTCAAAGTATACTCAAAATACTCACAAGAATACGCTCGATATATAGAGAGAGAAAACTTCAGCTTCTGGTGTGATTTTCAATTCTAACCTAAGCACTCTATTTATAGGAAAATGCTTAGAACACCAAAGTAGAAAATTTAATATAATAATAATATATATATATTAATTTGTCTACTCTCACTTAGAATCATCTGAATTCAGCAACTTAGCATGTGTTAAAGATGCCCACCAAACACAAAAAATGTTTTTCTTATTTAAATTATTTTAAACTTCCAAAAATCAATTATTTCGGAGCTTTGGAACTTCAATAATTCATAATAAATAGCCCTTTATCATAAAATTCGAATCTCTCGAATTTTAATAGGAAATTCAATTCTCTACAACTTTGCAGAAGAAAGTTTTTCTAAATTCCAAATAGAAATTGATCGAAATCCATAAACCAAGCGATTTTACAAAGCTATAATCAAATTTCTATCAATAATTGTGTCCACCAACACACAAAATATGTGTTAAACATTTAATGCCACAAAATACTCTTCCTCCTCATATACTCATATATCCCACATTCATTATAAAAATATCACCGTTAATATATTATTAAAATAATATATTTAAATGAATTATTTTATCAAAAAAAGATAAAATTTCCATTTTCAACAATTGTCACTTTAAAAATTTTCTCCATCTATATCCACATAAAATTAATATTTTCCTCATCATATGAATCAATAATTAATTATTCACAAATAATATTACGAATCACATCTCGGGCAACCGTGTAGTTCCCGAGAAGAGGGGCTTTCCAATAAGGATCTCTCCTTCTTGCGCCAAATTAGGTGACCAAACCTCTCCTTAGATGTAACTTTCTAGACATTGCCAATAATGTTATCTAATAATATTATTTAGATAATATGAATTATTAGCTCGATAATGAAAAATCTTTGTAATGACAATTTATTGAAACAACGATAAATATAAAATATCAATGCAACAATTATTGAATCAATAAAATAAAATCTTGAGCAAGAATTCACGTAACAATTATTGAGTAGTGCCTTCTTACGTAAGAATCAATAATTGGTGCAATACTGCAATGCTCTTTACATTCAACAACGCGTATTAGTGTGTTTTTTAACCACCGGGTATTCCAACAATATAATTCATAATAACTACGCCGTTATTTATAAACAACTTATATTTGTCGTTTTCTTCATCCAATCGCTTTCCGTTATGGGGCCCACAAAAGATACTACTTGTCATATGAATATTCCCGATAGTACGAATATTCCACGACCAAACGAATATTCCCCGACAATAATGAATATTTTATAACCACTTGCTTATTCGAAATATTTGCGTATTTTACCCATAACTATCTACATTAATCAAATCAACCCTTACTATTTCAAAATAATAAATAGTTTCATTTATTAATAATTTGGGGTCTTACAACCTCCCCTCCTTATGAAATTTCGTCCTTGAAATTGGCGTACGTACCTGGTGTTTCGAAAAGATGAGAATACCTCGCTTTCATTTCCGTTTCCAACTCCCAGGTCATTTCCTCAATAGCATGGTTTCTCCACAAAATTTTAACTTGTGGTATAACCTCGGTACATAGGACATGTTCTTTCCTATCCAAGATCTTGACAAGTACCTCCTCGTACATTAAGTCTTCGGCTATCTCGTCCGGTTCTAACTCAATGACGTGGTTCGGGTCGTCCACATATTTACGTAACATCGATACGTGAACAACGTTATGAACACGCGTCATACTTGGCGGTAAAACGAGTCTATAGGCCACAATTCCTATTCGATCGAGAATTTCAAATGGATTAATAAATCAAAGGTTTGAGCTTTCCTCACCTCACCGATTCTCGCTTTTGAAATAACAACTTCTTGCACCTCTTCTTCAAATTCATCAGCTCCGGTGTGTAGCTTGAACAGCTTTAACTTTATCAATTAAAGTTGATTATACTCGTATATCATCACGTGGGTACCTAGAGTTTTCATCTCCATCTCTATTATTTGTAAATTATATGAAATGAGTCTTTGACAATATCGTACTCGTTTTGTATACGATCTTCTACTCAACACGCCGCCTACCACGTTCGCTTTTCGAGGATGGCATGGTCGAAACATGTCTTTGAAATGAGTCTCCTCTTGAGTTCTTCAAGCTCTTCCCACATTCCTTGCTCCATTCGAATTTTGTATCTCTACGAGTCACCAAGTTAATGGAATAGCGATTCGAGAATATCCTTCAACGAATCTCGATAATAACCAACTAAGCCTAGAAAGCTACGTATTTCGATTCTGACTTAGGTTGTTCTCAATCGTGACTCATATCCCAACCTTGGATAAGACGTTACAATGACACCTATCGCTTTACTATCGCACGAATATGGTGTCCCCTACGGAGAGTGCAGCGCTTTGCATTCCACAAAAGAAGTCACCAGATAAAGGCTCGGTACCAAATTCTATAGTTAAATTTTAACTCTGAAGTTCAATAGAGCCATTCGATATGAGATTTTAGAAATGAGTTTTGTACTTAGGGTTTAAAGTCGATACAAAATTTAATATCGAAGCTTTGGGAGTAAGCTAAGAAATTCTTCAGGAAATACGTCAGGAAAAAATCAATAACAACAGGAATATTATTCAAATCTGACGTGTCTTTATTCAAATCCATAACATGGACTAAGAAAACTTGACATCCGTAATAAACGAATGACTTCATGGCTTGATATGAAAATGTTTTGACTACAATGGTTTGATTGCTTGAATTCAATAACGAGGTTGCTTAGGAATATGAAAACTAACAACCTTACGAAAAGTAATCAATTTCGGCATGATGAGTAGTTAACCTTAAAATCATATCAAAAGAAAATATCTCTATATAAATAAGGTTAACAGGTAATGTGATAGTGCCAACCTGAATCAAGCAAGTTTTCTAAACAACGGATGTAATGAAAGTTTCTCCTAACGGAGTCTCCATAAATAGGTCAAAGACTAATTTCTCCGTAGTCAAGTTCAAACGTTGAGTGCAAGCAAGAGAGATAAAAGAATGGGTAGACCCGGTATCTAATAAGGTATAAACTTCGCAAGAATTTATAATTAACTAACCCGTGCTAACTTCGTTCGGGTTCCTCGTATTTTGACCGTTCACGACAAACGTTCTTCCAGGAATCGTTGACTTTGACTTTTCTGGGACATCCTTTTGAGTCACCATTCCCGCTGGACTGGGTTTCGATACTGTATAATCTCGAGCGATATGTCCTTCTTTTCCACTATTATAGCATACCTTAAACTATTGTGGGCAGTTTGGGCTGATATGTCCCTCTTTCCCGCATTTGTAACATACGACCGATGGTCTTTCTCCTCCCTTGGAACCAGTTGCTGCTGGTGTTGACGTCTTCACATGGTCGTTGTTGAATCTCCTCCCGACTCGCTTTTTCTATTTTCATGGCCGCAATTACCACCAGAGTGGTTACCGCCTTTGTCCGTATTCTTCTTTCTCCATTTGGTTATCGTTATTACGATGATCGCTATCTTGAGTATGATCCTGGTTATGGTCCCTCGGTTGAGCGTTTTCGTTATCTCGCTTCTAACAACCGAGCCCTGTTGACAACATTTGAATAGAGAGAAAATTTATGAGAAATGAGATCTTGACGTATCTTGGGTTTCAAACCTCTCGAAACATCCGCGTCATCGCGTTCTTCATTCTCCACCAAATGAGGTGCAAACACGGATAACTCCGCGAACTTATTTCGTCTTTGGGACACCGTCGTGTTATTCTCGCTCCGGTCTAATAAACTCCACTTCCTTCATATGATGAATACTTTCGTGGAAGTACTTGTCATTGAACTGTTTCAAATGTCTCCGGCGACATGCCGAAAGTGCGGTGGATGGAGTGCACGCTTCACGATTCCCACCAATGTCTGCCTCATTACTGAACATAAAAGTAGCGAATGGAACTTTCTCGTTCTCCGTGTATTCCAAGACATCGAATATCTTGGTAATTTGTTTGACCCACGTCTCCGCCTTAATCGGATCCGGCTTTCCCCAGAATTTTGGTGGTCCCAACTCTTTGAACCGCTTGGTTGTGACCACCCGTGAATTGCTATCATTTCCTCTTGTATTTTGAACATGAGTCTCCCTCGTCTGATTTTGCATGAACTGCAAAAAGCTTCTAAACATCCCCTCGTTCATCATATGCTCATTGGTGTTGTTCACAGGAGGTACATTGCCAGCCTGTTGCACGTTCTCCTCGTTGGTAAGTACAGGCATCTCTACGGTCTTATTTACTCCACTGTTAATATTCTCAGTCGACATTCTCAAATAGTGTCATAAAACAAGGGTTAATTAAGGAAATCAATATATCACATAATATCCCTATATACAAACCAACTAACAAATAAGCTTAGGTAGGACACACTAGAGAAGGATTTACTCGTCTCTCCCCTCCTAGTTCTATTCTCCGATCTTCTCTAGAGATCATATCCCTAAGCTCTGATACCAACTGTGACGCCCCCAAAATAGGTCCATTCCATCCAACCCATTCTGAGTCGCCAAATATATGGTACAGAAATAACTACAACTTTATTATTACAACATATAAACTGTGAGTTTAAATACAGATATTGTCATCTAGACAATATCCACACGCAAATAAATCTCCATCATAATTATTGATACATTATTTTACAAAAATGGTGAGGACTACTAAACAACTCTCTCTAGAACCTTCATTCCATACCCCGACTAGTACTCGCTACATTCTCGTCTCCTGAGAAGAAATGGAACAAAAAGGAAAAGGGTGAGCTCAACTAGCCCAGTAAAGAATATTATGACTAAGATAATATACAACAAATTATCGTTAGTCTTCAACAAGGAAAAATCTAATAGAATACAATAGACAACAAGTTTTAAATCAATATTCACAGCGGAAATAATAATTCATTAGAAGAGTTAAGTAGAGAATGCAAACTACTATCTTCTATGTATGAATTTAAAAGTTCATCATCGATATTTTATCCCTGTAACATCAATCAATATATATTTGGAATCAAATATTCATCTTTGCACTATAGGCCAAAGATATTCATCGATTAGTCATGTTTATCTAAACACTGCTTCATCTTTTTGCACTACTCGGGCCAAAGATATTAATCGATCGGTCATGTTCATCTCAACACTTGTTCATCTTTGCACTACGGGCCAAAGATAGTCATCAAGAAATCATTCATCTTTGCACTACAGGCCAAAGATATTCATCAAAAAATCATTCATCTTTGCACTACAGGCCAAAGATATTCAGTAATATCATCATTTAGGACTAAGGATGATGAAAAATATTTTAAAGGAAACGAATCCAGTGAAACAAAATAACAAATATTAAGGATTCGTATTTTAAACAATCTAAGTTCAAAAATACTTCATAAGTAATCAGAGTGGGGTAAAATTCAAGAATGATCAAAACATATATACAATCAAAGCTAGTATCCGAATAGATATTTTGGACAAAAAAAGAAAAATTTCATTTTTATGAATAGTCTGCGTATTAAATGAATAGTCAAAGATATCGTGAATAGTCTTAGTATCGTGAATAGTAACTCAAACACCAAAAGATAGAAATTTCACAAAAAAACATCATCACGCTTCGTGAATAGTACTTTCGTGAATAAGAACTTTCATGAATAGTAACTCGTGAATAGTAACTCATTAATAGTAGCTCATGAATAGTAACTCTGACATGAAAAAGTTCCAAATTTAATAAAAAGTTCCAACCAATATTTCGGTATAATGATATTGAAGAAATAATATCATTTGAGAAGAAAATAACATCCCTTACCTCGAAAGACAGTACTTCTAGTTGAAACACCGGATATAGGCTATGACTTGAACTTGCACCGTATAACAATACTCAAAATACTCACAAGAATACGCTAGATAATATAGAGAGAGAAAACTTCAGCTTCTGGTGTGATTTTCAATTCTAACCTAAGCACTCTATTTATAGGAAAATGCTTAGAACACCAAAGTAGAAAATTTAATATAATAATAATATATATATATTAATTTGTCTACTCCCACTTAGAATCATCTGAATTCAGCAACTTAGCATGTGTTAAAGATGCCCACCAAACACAAAAAACGTTTTTCTTATTTAAATTATTTTAAACTTCCAAAAATCAATTATTTCGGAGCTTCGAAACTTCAATAATTCATAATAAATAGCCCTTTATCATAAAATTCGAATCTCGCAATTTTTAATAGGAAATTCAATTCTCTACAACTTTGCAGAATAAAGTTTTTCTAAATTCCAAATAGAAATTGATCGAAATTCATAAACGGGCGATTTTACAGGCTATAATCAAATTTTGGTCAATAATTGTGTCCACCAACACACAAAATATGTGTTAAACATTTAATACCACAAAAATACTCTTCCTCCTCATATACTCATATATCCCACATTCATTATAAAAATATCACCGTTAATATATTATTAAAATAATATATTTAAATGAATTATTTTATCATAAAAAGATAAAATTTCCATTTTCAACAATTGGCACTTTAAAAATTTTCTCCATCTATATCCACATAAAATTAATATTTTCCTCATCATATGAATCAATAATTAATTATTCACAAATAATATTACAGAATCACAATCTTGTGCAACCGGTAGTTCCGAGAAAGAGGGGCTTTCGATAAGGATCTCTCTCTACTTGGCCTTGAATTAGGTGACCAAACCTCTCCTTAGATGAGAACTTTCTAGACATTGCCAATAATGTTATCTAATAATATTATTCAGATAATATGAATTATTGCTTCGATAATGAAAAATACTGTGTAATGACAATTTATTGAAACAACAGTAATATAAAATATCAATGCAACAATTATTGAATCAATAAAATAAAATAATTTGATCGATAATTACGTAATAATTATTGAGTAATTTCTTACGTAAAATCAAATTGGTGCAATATCTTTCTTGCTAACTGCTCAACAAAGCGTATTAGTGTGTTTTAACCACCGGGTATTCCAACAAGATAATTAGCGATAACAACTACGTCGTTATTTATAAACAACTTATATTTGTCGTTTTTCATCCAATCGCTTTCCGTTATGGGGTCCACAAAAAGACTACATACTAATGCATTTAATATTCCCCGACGATGCATTTAATATTCCACGACAAACGAATATTCTCCTAACAATAATAAATATTTTATAACCACTTTGCTTATTCAAATATTTACGTATTTTACCCATAACTATCTACATTAATCAAATCAACCCTTACTATTTCAAAATAATAAATAGAGGAAAATAAATTTTATTTATTAATAATTTGGGGTCTTACATGACATATATTTAATAATTATTTTGTATCTGTCAAGTAGAACAAGGAAATGTATCAGTGTTAAATAAATTAATATTTCATGATTTTTTATAATTATCTAAAGAATACCAAGTATTTAAAAATAATAATAATAATCTAATAAATTAAAAACATTGTTATGTATTTTTATAAATCAAAATCGCGTGTATAACAAGTCGAGAAAAAAAAAATTAATTTCCATCTCGATTATTCTAAAAGAGAATAAGTGAAAATGGTTAAATTTTCCTTCAACTATATTTATAAATGCATCCATGTTAAATAAATTAATATTTCATAATTTTTTTAATTTTTTAAAGAATAATAAGTATTTAAAATAATAATAATCTAATACTTTAAAAATGTTGTTATGTATTTTTTTTTATAAATCAAAATCGCATATATAACAAGTGTAAGAGAAAAAAAAATTAATTTTCATCTCGATTATTCTAATAGAGAAGAAGTGAAAACAATTAAATTTTCCTTCAACTATATTTACATCCAATAGTCTGACATACACTATTATTCATTTATTCTTTTTTGTTCCGCTATAATTTTTACTCGGGATAAATAACGTTTTGGTCATTTTTTTTCATTTTCAAAACTTTTTTTCTTAAAAAGCGATTTCTCACATATTACAAAATGGTCAAATTTTCGTCCAAAAGCATTTTGAAATCGTGATGACATGATGATATGTGTCTGCTTTAACTTACGTGGAGCAAAGGAAATGAAAAGAGATGATTCCAAAATTCCACCAAAACTATTAACTACTTCACTTTAATAATTCCAAAACTAATAATAATAATAATAATAATAATAATAATAATAATAATAATAATAATAATAATAATAATAATAATAATAATTTTCAAAATAATAATAAAATACTAATAATAATAATAATAGTATTAATAATAATTTCAAAATAATAATAATAATAATTTTAAATAATAATAATAATTTGTTTTTTTATTTTAATGGAGAATTAAAAAATAATTTGTCAAATTTACCCTTACTAAAATAATTTAAATTAATAAAATAATAAAAATATATTAAATTGATAACAAAATTTGACTGACCACGTTTTAATATATATAACAAATTGACTGACCACGTTATCAATTTGTTATCAAATTGATAACAAAATTTTAATATATATGACAGCTTTTTAAAATACAGAATTTTAAAATACAAATTTTTTTAAAAACAGCTTTTTTTTAAAAATGTGACTTTTTTAAAAAACAGATTTTTTTTTAAAAACGGCTTTTTTTAAAAAACAGAATTTTAAAATGACCAAATCTGTTGTTAAAAAAATTCTATTTTTTTAAAAATAGAATTTTTTTAAAAAATAACGTTTTTTTAAAAAATTAACATTTTAAAAATCTGTTTTTTTTAAAAAGCTATTTTTTAAAAAAATTCTGTGTTTTTAAAAAAGTCTGTTTTTAAAAAAATTCTATTTTTTTTAAAATAGAATTTTTAAAAAAATTATAATTCTTAATTTATAATTTCTTTTTTAAATACAGATTTTTTTTAACATAATTTCTTTTTTAAAAAACATTAAAATACAGAATTTTTGAAAAACAGCTTTTTGAAAAACGTTAATTTCTTTTTTTAAATACAGAATTTTGATTTCTTTTTTAAATACAGAATTTTTAAAATACAGAATTTTTAATTTCTTTTTAAATACAGAAATTTTAAAATAATTAAAATTATTATTTCCTCCCTTAATTGAACAACATAATTATTATTTCCAACATAATTAACGTTTTTTTAAAAAAATTAACACTTTAAAAAAATCTGTTTTATAAAATTGAACTAATATTTTAAATCTGTTAATTTTTTTAAAATACAGATCTTTTTAAAAAAATAGCTGTTTTAAAATGTTATTTTTTTTAAAAACGTTAAAAACAGATTTTGAATTTTTTTTTTCAAAAAATCTGTTAATTTTGCAATCTGTTAATTTTTTTTCAAAATATCTGTTAATTTTGAAAAAAATTTCAAAAAATCTGTTTTTTTTTTCAAAAAAACGTTAAAAACGTTAATGTTTTTTAAATTTTTTTTTAAAAAGTGTATTTTTTTTAAAAAGCTGTTTAATTAAAGAATTCGGTTTTTTAAATTTTTTGTTTTTTTAAAAAAATCTCTTTTTTAAAAAATTCTATTTTTTTAAAAATAGAAATTTTAAAAAAAATTAACGTTTTTTTAATAAATTAACACTTTAAAAAAATCTGTTTTTTAAAATTGAACTAATATTTTAAATCTGTTAATTTTTTTTAAAATACAGAATTTTTTTAAAAAACAGCTGTTTTAAAATGTTAATTTTTTTAAAAAACGTTAAAAACAGATTTTGAATTTTTTTTTTCAAAAAATCTGTTAATTTTGCATTCTGTTAATTTTTTTCCAAAAAGTCTGTTAATTTTGAATTTTTTTTCTCAAAAAATCTGTTAATTTTTTTTCAAAAAAACGTTAAAAACGTTAATGTTTTTAAAAAAATTCTGTTTTTTAAAAAAGTGTGTTTTTTTTAAAAAGTTGTTTAATTAAAAAATTAGGTTTTTAAAATTTTTGTTTTTTTAAAAAATCTGTTTTTAAAAAATTCTATTTTTTAAAAATAGAAATTTAAAAAAAATTAACGTTTTAAAACAGCTTTTTTAATTAAACAGCTTTTAAATACATTATTTTTTATATAAACAGAATTTTAAAATTAACGTTTTTAATTAAACAGCTTTTTTTAAAAAACACACTTTTTTAAAAAACAGAATTTTTTAAAAACAACTTTTTAAAAAAACAGACTTTTTAAAAAACAGAATTTTAAAAACAGATTTTTTTTAAAAAAAATTAAAAACAGAATTTTAAAATTATTACTATTAATAGTATTTTATTATTATTATTATTATTATTATTATTATTATTATTATTATTTTGATTATTATTTTTAGAATTGTTTATTATTTTGGTTATTAATAATCTATTTCCTTGTTTTGTAATTGTTTAGGTGAAGTAGTTAATAAATTAGTTTTGGTGGTTTGTTATAACAAAAAATGTTTTAATAAAAATAAAACCTAATAATCTATCTCCCCATTTTACTCCAATTATATTTGGCATTTTCAAGCAATTGTCTCTCCCTTAAGGTGTACACATATGTACTGTTTTGATTGTTTTGTTTTTCATAACAAACTTGGGTATTCAATTTTAGCCCGAAAAAATGGTGGGAAAAGGCTGGAAAAGGCTATTGGCTGGAAAGACGACAGCGGCTGCTGCAGCGGCAACAGCTAACAAGGAGAACGATAATAAGAAAAGACCAATTTCTAGGTCATATCGTGTCGGACTCCAGGTATAAACCCCTTTATTCTATCTGTTTAGGTATGTATGTGATAAGTATGAACCTAATTGAAAGTATATTTAATCTTAATATATTCCTACTTTTATTTTTGGGATTGTTATGTGGAAGTTAAGAGGCTGGGGCGCGTGCATATAAGAATGATATATACTTGCTAGAGCATAATGAGTTTCTGCCATGGCAAGATTGGATAGGGGTTTGTATAATCCTGTAACTTTTAAACTAACAAAAAAAGTGGAATGTAAATGCTTACTAACTGGATAATGCTTACATAATTATTTCCCCCCTCCCACCCACCACCCACAAAAAATCCTAAAAATCCTAGTATGATTTAAATGTCCCAAAATTTGGTTTGGTTGTGTTTTGTTTTAATTAATTCCCAAGATGAGAAGTAAAGTATTGTTGAATTGGTTAAATTTCACTTGTAATTTTACCCTCAAACATGACATGAAAGTGATCCTATTTTTGTATTAGCTTTAAGAGATCTCTATGACTACTAAAGATTAGCTAGAATGCACATAGACTTTCTCTGTCAGTCTATTAGTCTAATTACACTCCAATCTCGTGTGATACCTTGGTCTCGTGACACTCAAGTTTAATATAGAAACAACTCACAATTTAGTGTTTGATGTGCTCATTGTTTCAGTGATCTGATCTGATTTCATTTCCTTGTGCTACTTCATTAGATGTTACAAATTAATGGTAATCTCAACTGATGTTTACTTCAATATGTAAAATAGGAGTTTTCTAATAATGTATTCAGTAAGAGCACAAGTGTGTCCTTCCATGAATGGACATTCCATTTAACATATATATAGTCAGGACCTTCTTTTTTTGATTCTTTGCAAGTTGCAAGCAACAAAGTGGTCTAAAAGCTCAAATTGTCAAATGAAATATCATTATTTTTGTCATAGAAACTAGATTCCATGACATATGTCTATCCCAAATTTTGTTCATGATAAAAGGTTAGTTTATATGCATTCTCTTAGGTTAATTCTGGACAAGACTTAATTCTTTAATATACGTATTAAAATTACTACAATCAAATAACAATTTTGGTCACTTATTCAGCCAAAGTAAATTTGTACACTTGATTTCTATTTTCCTTCTTATACGACTTTTTCTGAAACTGTCCGTGTAATAATTCAAGTTGAATTTTTAATATTTATGATATTACTTTAGGTAGGTTGCTAGACAAATTTGGGTTGTTGGTTGGAATATATTGTACGGTTATTTGCAAGCTTTGAGATGTTTGTGTTTTATTGAGGTTTTTTATAATGCAGTAGCTGTTATTAACGAATTTCTAATGTTTTAGAAATTTTCATTATCCTAATCAATTTAAACTTATATATCAATGACTGACTTAGTTTAGACTTCTATGCATATTATAATAATTCTTTTGAAACCATAAATATTAACTTACGAGTAGAGCAACATATGCTACTTTATACTCCATAACCTTTGTGATAGATTAACTTGATGTCCACGGTTCCAAGATTTGTCAAAAACTCTTTGGAAGATGACATTAGTTCTTCTAAAGCATCCCTATCCAGTTGGAGTTCAATTAACGAACCTGTAGGTATCTCATGTAAGAAAGCATTCATGAAACTTAGATTATTGGAGCAAATAAATACGAAAACTGATAAAAGTGACTATATGTGGTATTCACTAAGGTAACTATCTACTCATTGTTGGGTTAGTTCACAATAAAATTGTGTTTTCCACCTTTAACTGCCTTAAGTATTTGAATTTTGTTTTTCTGTTCTGTTTCCACAGCACTGAAGTCAAAGGCCATGTGCCTTTCCTTGAAGATGGATCTCAAACAGTTTTGCATGTGCAATCAATTGGTCATGTACTTTATTCTTTTGTCAATGGGAAGCTTGCAGGTAAAGGCATTGAAATGATATTTCAAGGACAATATTTTTAGATGCTGTTTTTCTCTACTTAACATCATCTTTCATTAGCTCTGCTCCCTGTGGAAAAAATATCACTTGGGAATTACTCAAAACCACAAAACCTAACAATAAATCATAAGATTTTCATTTATTCTTTTATCAATTATGCTTGTGAAATTTAAGCAGTCAAGTGCTCATTCTATCTTGTTCCTTGTACTAGAGAACATTTCGAGGTTTATAAATGCTGGAGGTGAAGCCATAAGGGAAGTTGGAGATTCAAGTATAAACATTATACCCGACGATGCTTTTGACGGAGGGGATATGAATTTCTTCTTTACAAATCAACTGTTCCAATTACTCCTTTTTTAGGATTTGTTTGATTATGTAGTGGATGATTTTATTAAGTTAATAATATTTTAATTTTTTATATTTTTGCTATTATCTGCTATGGGACATTGAGCCAGCCAGGTACACAAAAAATAATGTCAAATTTTGACTTGGCAACAATATAATTCGTTATCAAAGCATTGAACAAGTTTTAATATAGCAATAATATTTTATACATTTAGTAACAAATTTTCGTTGTTAATGGCATTAAAAATATAATATTTGGCAACAAAAAATTAACCTAATAATAACGAAGAGGATATTGTTGTTAACTAATATAAAAGGCAACATTTTTTATCGTTGCAAATCATATCAATTTTCGTTGCACACATAAAGAAACGACAACATATAATTTCGTTGTTAATCGATTTACTTTCGTTCTATATTGAAAAATAACCAACAATAAACATTTTCGTTTGTTGATTCAAAGATAATGTCGTTGCCAAATAATATAATTAGCAATCTAAAAATCGTTGCTAAAAAGTTTACATTTTTTCATAATTTCATCGCAACGAAAAATGTCGCTGCAAAATGGTGTCAATTACAACGAAAATGCATGGTCATTGCAAAAAAAATAGTTCATTTCGCTTACCAATTAGCGAGCTTTTGCAAAGCGAAATGGGATTTTTAACAACGAAATTTTAATTATTCTGCAACAATACATTTTGTTGCTAAAGGATCGATGTCTCTGTACGAAAGTTAAATTTCGTTGCAAAATGTATTACTTTTGCAACGAAAAAAAACGTTCGTTCTTGAACAATTAGCAACGCTCATTCTTGTGAAAGAAAACGCATGAACGACAAAATTCGCTGCCAAAACCCTTTTGCAACGAAATTTGACACCTTTAGCAACAAAAATCGGTTGTTGCTGAAGCCCCATTTTTTTGTAGTGAGGTTTGGTCACCTAATTACGCGCCAATAGGAAGAAATCCTTATCGGAAAGCCCCCTCTTTCGTGAGAATGATCTGGTTGTTAAATATTGTGAGTTATAATATTAATGATGAATAAATTCGTATTGATTAAAGATGAAATTGATATTTTCATTGTGTTGGGATTATTAGTGTTAGTGGAAATCGACATCTATTTCGATAATAATGGATGTCTGGAGGTTATATTGACCAATCGTGTAATTAATCGGATAAATGAGCAATTAATTTCTATTAATTCACATGCCTATAACTATTTATTCACATGTGTGTACTATTGATTCACATGCATGTACTATTAGGGGAGGTGGTGCAAGATTGATAATACTTGCATGACTAAATTAAAAATGGAGGTATAGATGAAGGTACTATCTTAATTATTTTTTCACATGATTGTACTATTGATTCACATGATTGTACTATTGATTCACATGATGTACTATTATTAGGGGAGGTGGTGCAAGTTTGATAATACTTGCGGGACTAAATTAAAAATGAAGGAAAAGATGAAAGTATTATCTTTGTAATATTTGAGCCCCAAAAGCGTGCAATTATCGAAACTATATTTTCCTATAAATAGAAGCTCATTCTTCTTTCATTCTCACCAATTCACTAAGACTCACAAGAAGCAATTATAGAGAGAAGAAGCTATAGAGAGAAAGAAGAAGAAAAAGAGAAATACTTTACCTCACTATTCCGAGTATCCGATCTTCTTACGAGGTAAGGGATATTATTTTGTTCGTATTCATAGGAATAATATTTTCTTCCATACTACGTAGTATGTGAGTAATATTATTTCATCTCGTATTCTGATTATACCCTCATTTTGTTAAAGTATTGTTCTATACTCCATGAAATTAGTAGAATATCCTTGAAATTTGCGCTTCATCTAGTATCGTTTCACGAGGATATTTTACACATTCTTGTTAAATTTTAAGCTTTTCATCATCTTGTCCATGAGTAGTATTCATTTTTTGGTACTATTCACAGTATTATTCACGAAATACTATTCACGAAATACTATTCATTCAATACTATTCACAAAGTATTCACGAGTACTATTCACGAAGTACTATTCATCAAAAGTACTATTCACTTATTCTTATTACTATTCACACGAGGGGAATTATTCATGACAAAAATTGATTTCTTTCTTTGTCCAAATCATTTTTGATACAATATTATTCTTGAATTTTACTCCACAAAGCGATATCATGTTGACAATTTGGACATTATTGAATTACGGATAAATTAAGTTATAAATCTTTAAAAATTTATCCTTTGTTTTCTTTTAATTTAATTCTTATATCATTGTCATCATCCTCATTACTTATATTGTGATAAAAGTCATCTATGTGTGGCTTACGTGCATAGATGTACTATTGATTGGTATGATTATGACCGAGGATTATTCGGTATAATCATGGTAGTAATGTTACAAATGATGTGGTAAAAATCCTCATTGGCATGTAGTGCATTGATGGACGATTGTTGGTATGATTATGACCGAGAGATTATTAGGTATAATCATGACCATTGATGATTACATGAATATCCTTGGCCCGTAGTCAAGGGATGATTCGATGATGTGATGTGGTTTATTTATTAAGTTGAGTCTCGGCGATAAAATTGATGATAAACTTTTTAAATCATAGAAGATAGTAGATATCATGCTCTACTTGACTCTTACAATGGATTGCTTGTTCATTTGCGATTAAACTTGATGTTTATTATATTTTATCGGTTTAACAACTTTGTTGAAGGCTAACGATAATTTATTACGCATTATCTTAGTCATAATATTTCTTCTTGGGCTAGTTGAGCTCACCCTTTGTTTTCATTGTTCTCTTGAGGAAATGAGAATATAAATTTGGGACTAGTCGGGGAGCGGGTGATGGTCCGAGATGTTTGCATTAGTAGTCCTCACTATTCGATGAAATAGTGTGATAATAATTGTAATGAGGACTTTATTTGAGTTTGAATACTCTCTACAGACATTATCCGTGTTGAAACTCTCGATTTCGTTTTGTCGTCTTTTACACGTATAAAAAGTTTGTATTTAAATTTTGTACCATGTATTTGGCGACTCAAGATGGGTGATGTATACCTATTTTGGGGGCGTCACGGTTGGTATCAAAGCTTAGGGATATGATCCTGGTGAGATGTGAGACTAGAACTAGGAGGAGAGGCGGGGAAATTCCTTGGCTAGTATGACCTACCTAAGTTTATTTGGTATTTATTTGGTCGAAATTAGAGTATAGGGATAATATGTGACATGTCAATTAACCCTTGTTTTGTGGCGATGTTTGAAAATGGCATCCAAAAATGTTGAGATAAGCAATGAAGCACATGAGGCCGTTGAGTCACCAACGATCGATACCGAGGATAATGTGCATCGAGGATGGCAATAATCCTCGAAAAAACAATAACAACCGAATGATGAGCGATGGGATGTTCGGAGGCTTTATGCAATTCATGCAACATCGGTGAGAAGCGACTCTGTTCAAAATGCGGTGGAAACACTTGGCAACTCTCGGATGGTCATAGCTAAATAGCGATTCAAGGAGCTGGGACCACGGGAGTTTATTGGAGAGCCAAAACCACTTAAAGGCGGAGACGTGGATAAAGCGAGATCACCAAGATATTTGATGTCTTGGGATGCTCAGAGGAGCAAAAGGTTCCCTTTGCCACCTTTATGTTGCGAGGAGAGCGGATTCTTGGTGGGAATCGGTAAAAGCGTACTCAACTGCCGCACTTGAAGATGTCTTGGGAGAAGTTCAAGAAGCTGTTCAACGACAAGTACTTTCCGAAAGTATTAATCACATGAAGGAGGTAGAGTTTATCAAAATTTGGAGCAAAACAATATGGCCAGTGTCACGATCTGAAGCTAAGTTTGCCGAGTTGTCGGTTTGCGTCCCACTTGGTTGATAATGAGGAGAGAATGGCGGATGTTTCTAAGAGGTTTGAAACACGAGATACGTCGATACTTAATTTCTCTGGCTTGTTTTGTATTCGATGTTGTAAATAGGGCTCGATTATTGGAGCGCGCGATAATGAGTCAACCCAACCAAGAAAAGCGGTAAACAAAATGATAATACCGGTGGTAGCGATCATCGAAGCGGTGACAACAAGCGTGGAGGAATCAACATGCGAAAATGGTAACCACTTGGTGGTAATCATGGCGAAGATAATAAAAGTGGAAATTTCAAGAAGAGAGATTCAATAATGATGGAAAGAGCGTCATCACCACCACTTGTTGTTAAGGAAGGGAGCGACGACCAATGATCGTATATTACAAATCACGGAGGGAGGACATATCGGTCCAAAGCTATGCCTGACAATCAAAGCGTGTTATAATTGTGGAAGAAAGGTCACCTTGCCCATTTTGTCGTGCACAAGTCGAGTCCAAGTCCGGTGGGATGGAGGCATCAAAGGTCGTCCCAGACAAAGATAAAGCCGTAGTTCAAGGAGAGCGTTTGTCGTAACCTCCCAAAAAGCGAGAATCGAATGAGGTGATCACGGGTAAGCTAATCATAAACTCTAGCGAAGTCATACCTTATTTGATCTGGGTTCTACCCATTCTTTTATTTCTCTACTTGCGCTCAACGTTTAAATTTGACTCAGGAGAAATTAGACTTTGACTTATCTGTTGAAACTCCGTTTGGGAGAAACCTTCATTACATCCATTTTTTTATAAGTCTTGTTTGATTCAAATCGGTAACCTCACGTTACACATCGATCTTATCTCCTTAAAAATACTTGCATTTGATGTGATTTTAGGGATTGATTGGTTAACTACTCATCATGCTAAAATTGATTATTTTAAATAAGGTTGTTAGCTTTCATATTCTAATCAACCTATTATCTGAATTCAAGCAACCAAACCATTAAAATCAATCACGGTCATCTCAAGCCATAAAAGCTATTAGTTTATTGAAAAATGGATGTCAAGCTTTCTTAGCTCATATCACAGATTTAAACAAAAATACGTCGATTTGAATGATATTTCTATTGTTAATAAATTTCTGACGTATTCCCACGAAGAACTTCTGGCCTACCCCGGGCGTGAAATCGAATTTTGTATCGACCTTGAACCCGATACAAAACCCATTTCCAAAGCCCATGTCGAATGGCTCTATTGAACTTGAGGAGTTAAAAACCCAACTACGAGGAATTGTTAGACATCGGTTTCATTCGACCTAAATACGTCTCCTTGGGGTGCTCTGTTCTATTACGTGAAGAAGAAAGATGGAAGTATCGACTTTGTATTGATTATCGGGAGTTGAATCATGTCACCATCAAAAATAGGTACCGTTGCCTCGCATTGATGACTGTTTGACCCGTTGCAAGGCGCAAATTCTTTTCAAAGATCGATCTTCGTTACGGATATCATCGATTGAAGATTAAAAGCGATGACATTCAAAAGACTTTTGAGAACTTCGATGCGGGCATTACAAATTCCTAGTCATGTCTTTTGGATTGACTAATGCTCTCTGCTTTGCCTTCATGGATATGATGAGCCAGAGTATTCAAGGAATATTTGGATCACTTTGTGGTCGTCTTTATTGATGACATCCTCATTTACTCCAAAAGCCATGAAGATCATGAGCAACACTTGAAATTTGATACTCCAAAAGCTTCGTGAAAACAAGTTATATGCGAGTTGAAGAAATGCGAGTTACGGCTTGAGGAAGTAGCATTCCTTGGGCACGTGATATCAAATCATGGAATATCTGTTGACCCGACAAAGATTGAAGCAATTCAAAGTTGGGAGCAACCTAAATCGATGAATGAAATCGTAGCTTTCTCGGCTTATTTGGTTATTATCGGAGATTAATAGAAAGGGTTTTCTCGAATCACTACTCCATTAACTTCGGTGACTCGAAAAGATACAAAATTCGGTTGGAGCGAGGAATGTGAGAAGAGTTTTCAAGAACTCGAGAGGAGACTCATTTATTTTGTTACGACAATACCATCTGGCTCGGAGGATTTGTCATCTCTGATGATGCTTGAGGCAAAAGGTTAGGATGTGTTCTCATGCAACATGGGAAAGTCATAGCCTATGCCTCACGACAACTCAAAGAATATGAGAGGAATTATCCTACTCATGATCTAGAGTTAGCGGTTTGTCGTTTTTTAACGCTTAAGATTTGGAGGCATTACATATATGGAGAGAAGGTGGAGATCTATCACGGATCATAAAAGCCTCAAATATTTCTTCACTCAAAAGGAACTCGACATGCGACAACGATGATGGCTTGAGCTATTGAAAGATTACGATCATACCATTCAATACCATCTGGAAAAGCGAGCGTAGTAGTTTGGCGCGTTGAGTAGAAGATCATATCTTGAATGCGAGTGCGATATTGTCAATATGAAGGCCCATTTTGTATGACTTACAAAGGATGGAGATAGAGTTAAAGACTCGAGGGACCCATGTGATGATGGCGAATATCTGAGTAGAGCCAGCTTTAATCGATAAAGTTAAAAGTTGCTCGAAACTACTGAGACACAGGTGATCGTATGAGGAAGAAAGTGCAAGAAGGTGCTATTTAGGAAGCAAGAATCGATGAAGAAGGAATACTTGAGTCAACTCCGGACTTTGTGTTCTAACGATTACGACTTGAAGTATAAAATCATGATGGGCGCACACAACACACAGTTTGCAATCCATCTTGGGAGTACCAAAATGTATCGTGATCTTGACATACATTTTGGTGGAACAATATGAAGAGAGAGATAGCGGGGTTTATCTCAAGGTGTCTAACTTGTCAGCGAGTCGGTGAGACATCAAGTGCCAAAAGGTCCATTGCAACCACTTGAAATTCCAGAATGGAAGTGGGAGCACATTACCATGGATTTAGTTCTTGGTCTTCCCAAAGGTTTCTCAAGGCATAGATGCGATTTGGGTCATTGTTGATAGATTGACCAAGTCTGCTCATTTCTTCTGCAAATCTGAGAAACTTATACACTTGAGCGTCTTGCTCGTATGTACATAAATGAGATTGTAAGATTGCATGGTATGCGGTATCCATAGTTTACGATCGAGACCCAAGATTCACTTCACGATTTTGGGTTAGTTTGCAAAAAAGCTATGGAGCGCAGTTTACGATTTAGTTAGGCATATCATCCTCAAAGCGGACGAGGCGATCGGAGAGGACTATTCAAACTCTTGAAGATTTATTAAGACTACTGTGTCCTTGACTTCAAAGGAAGTTGGGACAAGTTCTTACCATTGGTGGAGTTTTCCTACAACAACAGATTATCAAGCAAGTATTGGCATGGCTCCATTTGAGGCGTTGTATGGAAGAAAGTGTCGTTCTCGATTATCTTTGGGATGAGGTGGGTGAAACAACGCGTTGTTGGGACCGGGGTTGAGTGCGTATGACTACTGAAAAAGATTCAAATGATCGAAAGCGTATAAAAACCTCACAAGATCGACAAAAGAGTTATCTTGATCTTCATCGAAAGGATGTGGAATTCAATATTGGAGATCATGTGTTGTTACGTGTTGCTCCATGGAAAGGAGTTACGAGATTTGGAAAGAGAGAAAAGCTCGATCCTCGATTCATTGGCCCATTTTAATCCTCGATCGAGTAGGAGCTGTGGCCTATAGACTACGCCTTACTGCTTAGTATGTCTCGTGTTCATAACGTTTTTCACATATCTATATTACGTAAATATGTGAAGACCGACCCGAACCACATTATTGAATTAGAACCGGATGAGAGATAGCGGAAGATTTAACGTATGAAGAGGTACTGTTAAAATCTTGGATAAGAAGGATCATATTCTACGCTCGGTTATACCTCAAGTCAAAGTTTTGTGGAGAAACCACGATGTTGAGGAAATGACACAGGAGTTAGAATCTGAAATGAAGTCAAGTATCCTCACCTCTTGACATACCGGTCGCACCCTAATTTTGAGGATGAAATTTCATAAGAAGGGAGGTTGTAAGACCCCAACTTTTATGAATAAAGATTAATTTTTCTCGAAATATATTTTTTGAATATTATGGTGTGGATTTGATATAATGTTATAGTTGTGGGTATTATTTACAAATTTTGCAAAGTAAGCAAGTGGTTATATAATATTAGATTGGTGGGGAATATTTCGTTTTAACGAGGAATATTAAATGCGACGACACAATCATTAGTGGACCCCTGATGAAGTATTGTCGTAGTTAGAAAATGACGAAATTATCTTTTATAAAAATAACGGCGAAAGTTTTACTGTTAAAGCTGTTGAACTACCGGTGGTAAAAAAATGCGATGTCTGGCGTGGTTGCATAGTAGCACACGGTATTGATTATTGATGCTTTACGTGAGAAGTCACTTTCGGTTATACTCAATTATTGCTACATAATTCTTGCATAATATCTCTCATATTATTGATTCAATTATTGTCACGCGATATCATCATCGCATAATATTTTATATTATTAAATCAATAATTGAGGCGACAAAGTTATTCATATTATTATTTGCAATATTGACAATGTCTAGAAAGTTACATCGAGGAGAGGTTTGGTCACCTAATTGCTTGCGCGTGATAGGGAGAAATCCTTATCGGAAAGCCCCTCTTTCACAGGAATGATCTGGTTGTTAAATATTGTGAGTTATAATATTAATGATGAATAAGTTAAGTGTTGATTAAAGATGAAATTGATATTTTCATTGTGTTGGGATTATTAGTGTTAGTGGAAATGGACATCTATTTAGATAATAATGGATGTGCGGAGGTTATATTGACCAATCGGGTAATTAATCGGATAAATGAGCAATTAATTGCTATTAATTCACATCTTTATAACTATTTGTTCACATGTGTGTACTATTGATTCACATGCATGTACTATTAGGGGAGGTGGTGCAAGATTGATAATACTTGCATGACTAAATTAAAAATGGAGGTATAGATGAAGGTACTATCTTTGTAATTATTTTTTTCACATGATTGTACTATTGATTCACATGATTGTACTATTGATTCACAAGATGTACTATTAGGGGAGGTGGTGCAAGTTTGATAATACTTGCGGGACTAAATTAAAAATGAAGAAAAAGATGAAGGTATTATCTTTGTAATATTTTGAGCCCCAAAAGCGTGCAATTATCGAAACTATATTTTCCTATAAATAGAAGCTCATTCTTCTTTCATTCTCACCAATTCACTAAGACTCACAAGAGCAATTATAGAGAGAAAGCTATAGAGAGAAAAGAGAAGAGAGAGAAGTGCTTACTTCACTATATTCGATATCCGATCTTCTTAGAGGTAAGGGATATTATTTTTTTGTTCGATATTCATAGGAATAATATTTTCTTCCATACTACTAGTAGTATGTGAGTAATATTATTTAATCTCGTATTCTGATTATACCCTCATTTTGTTAAAGTATTGCTTCTATACTCAAGTGAAATTAGTAGAATATCCTTGAAATTTAAACTTCATCTAGTATCGTTTCACAAGGATATTTTTTACACATTTCTTGTTAAATTTTAAGCTTTTCATGTTGAAGTCTTTCATCATAGTAGTATTCATTTTTTTTTTCACTATTACTATTCACGGTACTATTCACAAAATACTATTCACAAAGTACTATTCATAAAGTACTATTCACAAAATACTATTCACGAGTACTATTCACAAAGTATTCACGAAGTACTATTCACGAAGTACTATTCATGAAAATACTATTCACTCAGGATACTATTCACGAAGAGAATTATTCATGACAAAAATTGATTTCTTTGTTGTCGAATCATTTTTGATACAATATTATTCTTGAATTTTACTCCTGAAAAGCGATATCATGTTGACAATTTGGACATTATTGAATTACGGATAAATTAAGTTATAAATCTTTAAAATTTATCCTTTGTTTTCTTTTAATTGAATTCTTATATCATTGTCATCATCCTCATGCTTATATTGTGATAAAAAGTCATATGTGGCTTCGTGCATAGATGTACTATTGATTGGTATGATTATGACCGAGGATTATTCGGTATAATCATGGCCGTAATATTATAAATGATGTGGTAAAAATCCTCATTGGCACATAGTGCATTGATGGATGATTGTTGGTATGATTATGACCAAGGATTATTAGGTATAATCATGACCATTGATGATTACATGAATATCCTTGGCCCGTAGTGCAGGGATGATTCGATGATGTGGTTTATTTATTAAGTTGAGTCTCAGCGATAAAATTGATGATAAACTTTTTAAATCATAGAAGATAGTAGATATCATGCTCTACTTGACTCTTACAAATGGATTGCTTGTTCATTGCGATTAAACTTGATGTTTATTATATTTTATCGGTTTAACATTTGTTGAAGGCTAACGATAATTTATTACGCATTATCTTAGTCATAATATTTCTTACTGGGCTAGTTGAGCTCACCCTTTGTTTTCATTGTTCTCTTCAGGAAATGAGAATATAGCTGGGACTAGTCGGGGAACGGAGTGACAGTCCAGATGTTTGCATTAGTAGTCCTCACTATTTAGTGAAATAGTGTGATAATAATTGTAATGAGGACTTTATTTGAGTTTGGATACTCTCTAGAGACATTATCCGTGTTGAAACTCTCGACTACGTTTTGTCGTATTTGTATAAAAAAGTTTGTATTTAAATTATGTACCATGTATTTGGCGACTCAAGATGGGTGATGTATACCTACCTATTTTTTTATTGGTTTTTGTGTTTACTTCTTGTAGAGATGGAGCCGGAGGGACAAATTGATCATTTGGGAGAAGAAAATGATTAAAAATCATTAAAATTGGAGCTGAGTGACATTTTTGTAAATACCAGGTCCTTGCCTAGTGCCTAGTACGCTTGGTTAGTGTAATTCCTAGCGCCTAGTGCAGTAGGCTATAGGCATTGGTTGTGTTTTGGTGTTGAATTGGAATTTTGAAGCTAAATAGGAATCTGGAAGAGGGTTGAGACCAATACAAATAGGAAAAGACTTCAGAAAAGACATATCAAGGAATTTTTCAAGAGAGGTGCTGTGACCCCCCCAAAATAGGTCTACACAACCCATTCTGAGTCGTCAAATACATGGTACATAATTTAAATACAAACTTTATTTATACAACTGTCGTGCAAAATACGACCACACAATAGCTGAGTTTCAATACAAATATTATCTCGTAGATAATATCCAAACTAAAGTCCTTAATTCAATTATTATCACACTATTTTATAGAATAGTGAGAACTACTATAGCCACCATCTTGGACCATCACTTCATTCTACGTCTAGTCCCAGCTATATTCTCATTTCCTAAAGAGAACAATAAAAGAAAATGGTGAGCTTAACTAGCCCAATAAAGAATTTTATGACTAAGATAATGTAGAATAAATTATCCTTAGTCTTCAATAGTGTAAAATCTGATAGAATACAATAGACAACAAGTTTAGATCAACAACTGCAGCGGAACAAGTAATCCATTAGAAGAGTCAAGTAGAGCATGATGTCTACTATTATTTATGATTTAGAAGTTCATCATTGATATTTTATCTCTGTAACGCAACTCAATAAATATTTCACATTCACGAATTATCCATGCACTACGAGCCAATGATATTCGTTAGTATCATTAGTGGTCATTGTGACGACCCCAAAATAGGTATACAACACCCATTCTGAGTCGCCAAATACATGGTACAGAAAATAACTACAACTTTATTACAACAATTGTCGTACAAAATACAACAACACATATGCTGTGAGTTTGGATACAAATATATACCAACTGTGACTCATGTCCCAATCGTGGATAGCACGTCACAATGACACCTTACATAAAGGTATAGTCAAAAACTGTTTTAGAAATTAGAATTTTTGGGAAGTGCTCAAAGAAACCTTCGTACATGGGAGGCCATGCTTCTAGGTTATGATAGATATCATATGGCCACAGAATTATCCTTGGTTGACCAAATAGACCCCAAAGAAAAACGAGAAGATTACTATCATATTCTTCCCAATGGTGAGTCTTCTCTTGACTTATTATTATCTCCACTGTCTCAAATTGAGAATTATACTTCAAACAAACACCAAGATTATATAGGTAGTGCTCATAAATATACTCAGCAAGTGGATGAGCACAACCCTGTCTTATGATGACACGAGGTTGTATGTCATTAGACATCTTGTATGATAGTGGCAAAACACCCTTCCAACGTTGGGTTCGCCTCTCCCTATATGATTCACCAAATATAACTACTAAAAGATGTATACAACACACTTGTCTATACTTGTTTAGGAGAACTCCACACCTAGAGACCACCGCTTCTATTCCTTGTTACCCCCAGCTCGACCCGGCTACACTTTTATTACACGAAAGGAATTGTGAAGCAAAAGGGTGAGGACAACTAGCTCGATAAAAGAATATCATGACTAAAGATAATTAAATTATCAATAGCCTTCATCAATAACAAATCGTAGATTTAGAACATATAGTAGATGATAAAAATTTCAACCTTAGTTGCGGTGAACGAAGCAATCCATTAGAAGAGTCAAATAGACAATACAGGTCTATTATCTTCTCCATGTTAAAAGTCCACCAACAATGTTTTATCCTCAGTAACATCAATCAACAGCCCTTTCCACAATTATATGAATATCTCATGATCATAATTGTGATTCTAAATTCTCTTCGTATCTCGTGGATGAATATAATTTTCATCACATGTCTTTACTTGAAACATCAAAGATCATGGTTATACCAAATCATAGTTCCCTGCTCATAATCATACTAATAAATTCATCTTTGCACTACGGGCCAAAGTTATTCATCCATAGTTCATCTTCGCACCAATCGGCCAAAGATATTCAACAATGTGTCATCTTTTGCACTTACGGCCAAAGATATTCGATTAACAGCTCATCTTTGCACTCATCGCCAAAGATATTCATCAACAATTCATCTTTTACTACAGAGCCAAAGATATTAATATCTCAAAGAAATATATAATCACTTCGAATTTATATAAACAATAATTATAACCATGTTGATCAATTCACCTTTGCACTTAAGCTAAAAGATATTCAATTATAAATTCAATGGTCATGATCATACCATCACAATTCAACTTTTCACTCTTGCCAAAGAGAACCCTAGTCATGATCATACCAATAATCTACTCATCTTTACACTCCAGTGAAAGAGAATTTCAACATCAGGGTTATAAAAATGTTATATATGATAACAAAATCAATATAATCAATATATAGTTTTAATCTCCAGAGTAATATTCATAAATCAACTATAATTTGGTTAGAAAAAGAAACCAATTTTATAGTGAATAGTACCCGTGAATAGTAACTCGTGAATAGTAACTCATGAATAGTAACTCGTGAATAGGAATCCTGACACAAAAAGGTAGAAATTCCACAATAAAATCTATACCAATATTCCGGTATAATGATATTGAAAGAATAACATTTCTTAAACTTATAAACAATTTATTTTAATTGTTTACACTTTACTAAATAATGCATTTAATCATCATAAAATGCCAAACTTATAAGATTTCATCACCAATAATCAAAACCCTCATCAAAAATCTGCATATACCACATATATGATTCTCAAGCCATAAAAATCATATTTTCCAATTTTCTTCCTTCACATAACATATTTAACTCATTTATTCATAACTAGTCCATTTTCATGAAAATACCAAATCGGTTCAAAAATATTTCTTTTAAGGATTTAGCAGAATATAGTCCCATATTGAACATATATTTTTCTTAGAATTTTTAAAATTCATTTACTATTTTTCATATGGCCAAAACCTCCGAATATTTAGACATTAATCATAAATTGTACTTTTATCCAAAAATTCCGAAATTCACAGAGTACACTGATATTATATAGATGTACTCCCAATAAAAATTTCATCAATTTTGGAGTTAACCATAAGGAGTTTTATAAGCGGTTACTTTTAAAATAGTCTTTTCTCATAAAATTCATAACTCTTAATCTATATATCAAAAAATCACCATTTTTGGACACAATCAATAAAACTCATCAACATATCATTTCAAAATTTTCCAAAATTTTCTGAAGGTCAGAAGAAGTACGAACTAAAAACATAATAACCCTTAAAATCCCTTACTATCCTTTACCTAAAAAGAGCAGCACTTCTGACTGGATATCGGATATGACGCTGAAGGAAACTTGCACTAATGAATATCAACTCATCAAGTATCTAAATACTCACAAAATACACTCAATAATCTAGAGAGAGAAAGAGAGAAAACTTGTTTCTGGTGTGATTTTTAATTCTAACTTAGCCCTCTATTTATAGAAAAATTTTAGCAGACTTGACTTTTATGACTTTGATGGCTTTACCTGCTACTATTCCCACCCACCACATTTGAAATAAAATTCAGCACATTTCTTCACCAACCACAAGTGGGGCCCACTCAATTCTAGAATTTTCAACTAAAATGCTAAATTCGGATACTTCAACAATTTCTGAACCATTCACCTCTTAAAATTCATAACAAATTATAATGTTCATTTTTAACGGTTCAAAATTTGTGAACATATACTCAACTTATATATGTATAACATATCCAAAATTATAACGATCCAACATTTGATTAAAAATTATAACTCACGTAATATATCTCAAAAACACTTTGGTTTAATTTTTAATACCTTCATTCCGATAAAAATACTGATAAAATATCTCAACATTAATTCCTTCATTTATAACCACATAAATAAATCCATCATTTATATCCACATCAAATAAATATTTCCTTATTATATAAATCAATAATTAATTATTCACAAATAATATTACAGAATCATAATTATGACAACCAAAGTAGTTCCTCAGGAAAGGGGCTTTCCAATAAGAATTTCTCCTTCTTGTACACATGCATTAGGTGACCAAACCTCTCCTTGGATGTAACTTTCTAGACATTGCCAATAATGCTATTTAATAATATTATTCAAATAATATGAATTATTGATCCGATAATGAGAAATATTGTGCGTTGATAATTATTGAAACAACAATAATATAAAATATCAACGCAAAGAAACTATTGAATCAATAAAATCAAATATTGAACAAGAATTCTTTAGTAACAATTATTGAGTAGTGCCTTCTACTACGTAAGAATCAATAATTCAAAAATCTTGTGTAATACTGTAGTGCTACTCTTATGCAACAACGTGTATTACTTTATTTTACCAACCCGGGTATTCCAACAATTATTAATTGAGTAACGATTACGTAGATTATTTATAAAAACTTAATTTTGTCGTTTTCTTCATCCGAGCGGATTATTACATTATGGGGCCCATAAATGGGCTGCTTCAAATCCGCATTATGAATATTCCCAAGCGGAAAGAATATTTCACGACCAAACGAATATTCCCCGACAACAATGAATATTTTATAACCACTTGTGTATTTTGAAAAAAAAAAATTCATATATCACCCTTAACTTTAACTTTTATCAATTTAACCATTTACTGAATAGTAATTATAAGAAAAATTGAATACTTTTATTTCATAAAATTCGGGGTCTTACAGTCATGATCATACCAAACATCTATCCATCTATGCACTACGGGCCAAAGATGACTTTTACCACATCATTTGTCTATAACAATACAGGTCATGAGTTTAACAATACACAATTCCTGGTCATAATCATACCAATCAACAGTCCATCTATGCACTACGAGCCAAAGATGACTTTCACCACAATATAAGCACGATGATGATGACAATGATATAATGAATCAATCAAGTGAGATCAATGATAAATATTAGAGATTTATAATTCAATTTATCCAGAGTTCAAGAATGTCCAAATTGTCACCAAGATAACTAATTGTGGATTAAAATTCAAGAATGATATTCATGTATCAAAAATAATTTGGACAGAAAAGAAAATTAAATTCTGTTGTGAACAGTACTCATGAATAGTATCGTATGAATAGTACCATATGAATAGTATCCCGAGTGAATAGTACTCCGTGAATAGTACCCCATGAATAGTATCTCGAATGAAAATATTAAAATTTAACAAGAAAGTTCAGACCAATATTCCAATGAAACGATACTAGATGAAGCGCAAAACTCAAGGATATTCTACTAATTTCAGGGATTATAGAAGCAATACTTATCAAAATAAGTATAGATTTAGGAATATGAAATGAAATAATATCACTTACATACTATAGAGTATGGAAGAAAATAATATTCCTTACGAATATTGAACGAAAATAATATCCCTTAAGAAAAAAAATATAACCTTTACGAATACAAAAAGTAATATCCCTTACCTTAGTTGGAGAGTAATTTCGACTGGTATAACGGAGATATTTTTGAAGAAAACTTACACTATTTGCTACACTCAAAGTATCCTTATGCTCAAAAGAAGTACGCACAATATTATAGAAGAAGAATTCTCTGATTCTGGTGTGATTTTCATTTCTTAACTAAGCATCCTATTTATAGGTGAATGGCAAGGTACTATTTAAAAGAAAATCACAGGTGAACATAAACTTTTTTCACTGACGAAATCGGCGAAATTTTCTAATTTTTACTATTCATTACTATGAAATAAAATATTCTAATAAAACAAAATTTTTATATAAAATATAATATATTCTATTTATAATCTAATAAAATGACTAACTTTATATATAATATAAAAAGTATTACGTTTTACATAAAAACATTTTCTGTTTTATTACTATTATAATAATAATAAAACAAAAATGAGATAAGTTTCTACCAATGATTTTGAAAATTGAGTAAATGAGGGTACATGTAATAAGCCAAATTTACAACAAATACTTCATAAAAAACCCCTCTATTTATTTAAAAAATTGAATAAATATTTCCACAAATCACTTATCTTTAATAAACAAAATTTTAATCTTTCAACAATTTTTCATCATTAATATTATAACTCACAATATTAACAATTAGATCATTCCTAGGAAAGAGGGGGCTTTCCGATAAGGACTTTTTCTTATTAGCACACAATTAAATAACCTAACCCCTTTCCTCGACAGAACTTTCTAGACATTGTCAATAATGTAAATAGTAATATGAATAACTGTGTCATCTCAATTATTGATCTAATAATATAAAATATTGTGCAGATGATACTGTGATAATAATTGAATCAATAATATGAGATACTATGCAGCAACTACTATGATAATAATTGAATAAAACTGAGTGACTTCTTAAGTAAGCATCAATAATTAGAGATACTATACAATACCGGTGTCTTCTTGTAATCAATCCAGACATATTCTTGTATTTTTTATCAACGGTATTTCAATAGTTTAACGGTAAAAGTCTTGTTGTTATTTTTATAAAAAGGTTATTTCTTTCACTTTCTATATCTGACAGTCATTTTGTTATGGGGTCCACTAATGATTGTGCCATCGTACGGATATTCTTCGACAAAAAGAATATTTCCCGACCAAACGAATATTTTATGACAACTTGCTTACTTTGCAAAATTTGCACATATCACCCATAACTATAGCATTATATCAAATCCACACCTTACTATTCAAAATAACATTTAGAGAAAATTAAATCTTTATTCATAAAAAGTTGGGGTCTTACAACCTCCCCTCATGAAATTTCGCCCTCAAAATTGGTGTACGTACCGAGTATGTCGAAGAGGTAAGGATACCTTATTTTCAGTTCAGATTCTAACTCCCAGGTCATTTCCTCAATATCGTGATTTCTCCATAAAACTTTGACTTGAGGTATAACCTTTGAGCGTAGAATATGTTTCTTCTTATCCAAGATTTTAACAGGTACCTCTTTATACGTTAAATCTTCTGCTATCTCGTCTAGTTCTAATTCAATAATGCGGTTCGGATCTTCCACATATTTACGTAATATAGATATATGAAAAACGTTATGAACACGAGACATACTTGGCGGTAAGGCGAGTCTATAGGCCATAGTTCCAACTTGGTCGAGGATTTCAAATGGACTAATGAATCGAGGATTGAGCTTTCCTCTCTTTCCAAATCTCGTAACTCCTTTCCATGGAGCAACACGTAATAATACATGATCTCCAACATTGAATTTCACGTCCTTTCGATGAAGATCATCATAACTCTTTTGTCGATCTTGTGAGGTTTGTATACGTTGCCGGATCATTTGAATCTTTTTCGTAGTCGTACGTACCAATTCTGGTCCCAACAACATTTCTTCACCCACCTCATCCCATCATACTGGAGAACGAGACTTTCATCCATACAATGCCTCAAATGGAGCCATGCCTATACTTGCTTGATAACTGTTGTTGTATGAAAATTCCACTAATGGCAAGTACTTGTCCCAACTTCCTTTGAAGTCTAGGACACAGAGTCTTAATAGATCTTTAAAAGTTTGAATAGTCCTCTCCGACTGCCCGTCCGTCTGAGGATGATATACAGAACTGAATCATAAACCGTGAAGTGAATCTTGGGTCTCGATCAGAAACTATGCATACTGGCATACCATATAGTCTTACAATCTCATTTATGTATATACGAGCAAGACGTTCAAGTGAATAAGTTTCTCGTATAGGTAAGAAATGAGCAGACTTGGTTAATCTATCGACAATGACCCAAATTGCATCTATGCATTGAGAAACCTTAGGAAGACCGGTAAAGAAATCCATATTAATGTGCTCCCACCTCTATTCTGGAATTTCAAGTGGTTGCAATGGACCTTTTGGCACTTGATGCTCTGCTTTGACACATTGTCAAGTTAAACACCTTGAGATAAACTCCGCGATCTCTTTCTTCATATTGCTCCACTAAAATGTATGTCAAAGATCATGATACATTTTGGTACTCCCAGGATGGATTGCAAACGGTGTGTTGTGTGCCTCTATCATGATTTTATACTTTAAATCAGAGTTGTTAGGAATACAAAGTTTAGAGTTGACACGAAGTATTCCTTCTTTGTCGATTCTTGCTTCTGGAATATCACCTTCTTGCATTTTCTTCTTTATACGCATCAGCTCCGAGTTTGTAGCTTGAGCAACTTTAACTTTATCGATTATAGTCGGTTCTACTCGTATATTTGACATCATCACGTGGGTCCCTGAAGTCTTTAACTCTATCTCCATCCTTTGCAAGTCATACAAAATTGGCCTTTGTGTTAACAATATCGCACTTGTACCCGCATATGATCTTTTACTCAACGCGTCAGCTATCACGTTCGCTTTTCCAAGATGGTATTGAATGGTATGATCGTAATCTTTCAATAGCTCAAGCCAACGTCGTTTTCGCATGTTGAGTTGCTTTTGGATGAAGAAATATTTGAGGCTTTTATGATCTGTATAGATCTCCACTTTCTCCCCATACAGGTAATGTCTCCAGATCTTTAGCGTGAAAATGACTGCTGCCAACTGTATATTATTAGTAGGATAATTTCTCTCATATTCTTTGAGTTATCGTGAGGCATAGGCTATGACTTTCCCATATTGCATGAGAACACATCCTAAACCTCTGCCTGAAGCATCGTTGTAGATGACAAATCCCTCTGAACCTGATGGTATTGTCAAAACAAGTGCTGAAATGAGTCTCCTCTTGAGTTCTTGAAAACTCTTCTCACATTTCACGCTCCATCCGAATTTTGTATCTTTTCGAGTCAGCTAAGTTAATGGAGTGGCGATTCGAGAAAATCCTTCCACGAATCTCTGATAATAACCAGCTAAGCCAAGAAAGCTACGTACTTCGGTTACTGACTTAGGTTGCTCCCAACTTTGTATTGCTTCAATTTTTGCCGGGTCAGCTGATATTCCATGATTTGATATCACGTTCCCAAGGAATGCTACTTCCTCAAGCCATAACTCACATTTCTTCAACTTAGCATATAACTTGTTTTCACGAAGCTTTTGGAGTATCAGCCTCAAGTGTTATTCATGATCTTCACGGCTTTTGGAGTATATGAGGATATCATCAATAAAGACAACCATAAAATGATCTAAATATTCCTTGAATACTCGGTTCATCATATCCATGAAGGCTGCAGGAGCATTAGTCAATCCAAAAGACATGACTAGAAATTCGTAATGCCCGTACCGAGTTCTAAAAGCAATCTTTGGAATGTCATCAGTTTTAATCTTTAATTGATGATATCCGGAACGAAGATTGATCTTTTAAAAGAATTTGGCACCTTACAACTGGTCAAACAGGTCATCAATGCGAGGTAACGGGTACCTATTTTTTTGATTGTGACATGATTCAACTCTCGATAGTTAATGCAAAGTCGCATACTCCCATCTTTCTTCTTTACAAATAAAATAGGAGTACCCCAAGGAGATGTACTAGGACGAATGAAACCGATGTCTAACAATTCTTACAGTTGGGGTTTTAACTCCTGAAGTTCAATAGGAGCCATTCGATATGGGATTTTGGAAATGGGATTTGTACCGGGTTCAAGGTAAATACAAAATTTGATTTAACGCTCTGGGGGTAGGTCAGGAAGTTTTTCATGGAATACGTCAGGAAATTTATTAACAATAGAAATATTATTCAAATCTGACATATTTTTGTTTAAATCCGTGACATGGGCTAAGAAAGCTTGACATCCGTTTTTTAATAAATGAATGACTTTATGGCTTGATATGACAGTGATTGACTTTAGTGGTTTGGTTGCTTGAATTCGTATAATAGGTTGGTTAAGAATATGAAAGCTAACAACCTTACGAAAACTATCAATTTTAGCATGATGAGTAGTTAACCAATCAATCCCTAAAATCACATCAAATGCAAGTATTTTCATAGAGATGAGATCAACAGGTAATGTGAAAGTGTCGATTTGAATCAAACCAGATTTATAAATAGTGGATGTAATGAAGGTTTCTCCCAACGGAGTCTCAACAGATAAGTCAGAGTCTAATTTCTCAGGAGACAAATTTAAACGTCCAGCACAGGTAGGTGAAATAAAAGAATGGGTAGAACCAGTATCTAATAAGGTATAAATTTTGTAAGAGTTTATGATTAGCTTACCCGTAATAACTTCGTTCGGGTTCCTCGCTTTTTGGGAGGTCACGACAAACTCTCTCCCTTGAAATACTGGCTTTGACTTGCTGGGACAGCCTTTGGTGTCACCATCCCAATTGGACTTAACTTCACTACACGATAAAATCGAGCTAGGTGACCTTCCTTTCCGTCGCCATGGTTAAATTGTAAAAATACGAAATAGAAGGCACCTCGCCATAAACTCGATACCGAGATGACCAAGACGCAAAGGCCTCCCCTAGATCACTAAGATGGCGATGAAGCATGATAGAGCTATGGAAGTACTTATGAAGCAAAATGACAGATATATAGCCGAATGATGGCTCGAATGGCAGAGTCGAGGGACGAAAGAGTTCAAGTATGTTCAAATTCAAGAGCGAGGGCATCGGAGCGAGGGGGAAGGAACCCGCCATTCAGATTTAGAGTCTCTGGCCAAACCCGAGAAAGAAGAAGATCCCAAGCCCTACTCTCAAAGATCAAAGAGGGCATATCACCCCGCCGATTCTAAGGGACAGTGGTCGGCGAAACGAAGAGGTCGATCCAGAGATCGCACTCGAAAGCATACAAAGAAGGCACTTGTTGTTGCACATTCTCACCATAGCGCCTGAAGTTCGTAGAGACGGCATATCTAGAGGTCATACTCCCGAGAGTCTACCGAGGGTACACCACCCCGTGGACGCCACATCGAAAAAGTCCTCTAAAGTCGAGGTTCTATTGTAAGAAACCGGTCCACCTGTAAGAGGAAGGAGTCACCGAAAAAAGAAGCATCATCTCAACCGTAAGGTGTGGAGTATCCGTTAAAGAATTAAAGGAACTTCTAAGCAATTTTACCAAGTGCAAAAAAATAAAGATACTTCGGGAAAGAAGGCATCCCCTTTTTCCGCGGAGATTCTAAAAGAGAAGGCTGACCCCACCAAGAAGTTGCCCCACATTGAAAGTTATGATGGATCGGGGGATCCCTACGACCACAGCAAAGCGCTCAATCGATCGATGGATTATTACGACTTTAGTGATGCTGCTAAGTGTCATACTTTTGTCACGACGCTCGTAAAGGATGCCCGGCAGTTGGATGGGGACTTTGCCCTCGATTCAATTTCATCTTGGGCGTATATGTGCAAGAAATTTCATGCTCGCCGGAGCAACAAAAGAAGGGGAAAACCAACTCGTTCGCTTGCTCAGTTCGACAAGATTCGAATGAGTCTTCGGGCCAATATGTGAAGCGGCCCCGCGAAGCAATCACAAAGTGATGAATTCGAACGATCTATGTCGTGGACTGCTTTTTAATGGGTTAGATTTGGTCAAATCGTAAAAGTTGGTGAAGAAATTAATGTTTCACCACCAAGAGTCTCACCAAGCCTTCTCGACAAAGTCAAGGCTATATCGTGGTGGAGGAAGCCATGAATAACCTTCAAACGCCCTTCTTCGATCGGCCTTAAGGAGACAGACGGACAAAACCGATGGGGACCAAGAAGAAGAATGAAGGGAATAAAGACCGCCATGGCAGGCGGGGTCAAGAGATACAACAATTGAGATAGGTGGAGGACGCTCGTCCGCCCCACCCAGAGAGTAAATAGACGACACAACACTTAACACGATAGGTCATCATATCTTGGATCGATTAAGAATCAACCTATCTTCGAGCCACCTCGAGATAACATTAAGCCCTAAAAGGGAATTCTCGTAAGTATTGTGATTACCATCAAGCTTCGTGTCACGATACTTAACGATCGTGGCTAGTTTGAAAGATTTCATTGAAAGAAAGGTACAAGGGGGGCTTTAGTTCAAGATGTGGTCGCCAGTAACTAATCTACAAAGCAGGATGGAGGACCTGCTCGGCAAATTTCAACCAGCTTCAAAGAAGCGCCGCTAACCGGGACAAATTTCGCAAGGCATGTGATAGATGTCATCACCGGGGTACTTCGCAAACTTGTTGGAAAGAAGTTACCAAGTCACTTGATTCTTGGCCATGTCAAGTAAGTACCTCCTCCCAAGACCGATAGACCTTATCCGAATACTTGTAATCTCCTTTATCGATGAGGATTACCTTTCTAAACCATCGAACCGCATGAGGGATCATTGATGCCGATCACAAGCAAGGGGTTCGGTGGATATGAAGCGAATGATGGTAGATAATGGGTCTTCTCAGATATTCTCAGATGCCCACGCTTATCGTAGGATGCATCTAGACGGGGCTAAGATGGAGATAAAGCGAGGCTCCTTTCAGACGGCTTTTAGTAACGATCCTGGCCAAGGTGGTCGGAACCATCGAACTACCCTATCATCTTCTAACGACCCCTCAACAGTAGAAATTATTTGCAAATTTTATGTCAGGCATGTAGATTCTCGCTTATAATGCTATTTTGGGAGGCCTACTTTAATTGCTTTACAAGTCGCGACCTCAATACCTCATTTCAAAATCAAATTTCCTACTACTACGGGTCAGGTGAGGAAAGGAGATTTGATCTCGCCGTAAGATGTTATAGAAATGTCGTGATCACTTCGGAGTGGGGGTATCAAAGCAAAAGCACTATGGCGATAGAGATCGAACCTTTCACCGAGAGTAGTTCAACCATCGGTCATGCCAAATTAGAAACAGAGAGATAGAGCTCATCCCGCAAGGTGAACAAGACAAAGAAAATAGGTTCGGTTCCGCCGAACCTCTCCTGGACGAACCTCACGGAGCTCCCCGCGATGCTATGTTGATATCTTCGCACGGGAACCTCGTGATATACCGAGTAAGCAGGATATTGGCCGAGCATCGGTTGAAGTGGACCCATCAAAGAAACCAGCCGATGTAAGAGGAGGATCTTTGCACCGAACGCCGCCGGATCATCGATGAAGAGATTGCAAAACCGCTGGCAAATGACTTCATTTTTGAGATCGACTACCCGCAGTGGATGGCAAATGTGGTGTCGGTCCGTAAATGAATGAGAAATGGCGAGTCCGCATCGACTATACCGATCCGAATAAAGCTTGTCCAAAGGATTTCTACCACGCCCACATCGACCAACTCATCGATGCCACTTCGGGTATGCTTTGTTAAGTTTCATGGACGCATTCTCCGGGTACCATCGATTTCCATGAAGAAAGAGGATATACCAAGACGGCGCTCATTACGCATCGCTCGCAGATATACCTACAAGAAAATGACCTTCTACCATCAATGCCGGGCCACATACCGTAGGATGATGAACTACGCCTTCGTGATACCACTGGGTAAGAATATGGAGGTGTACGTGGATGACATGATTGTTAAAAGCATGTTGGTACATAAACATCCGGATGATTTAAGAATGCTTTCGCATAATTCGCCATCACAACTTGAGACTAAATCCCACTAAGTGCACCTTCTGGCCTAGGGGTCGCAAAGTTTCAAGTTATCTTGTCACCAAAGAGGAATTAAAGCCAATCCAGAGAAGATTCAAGCGATCCCGAAAATGAAGACTCCTCACCATTTAAAGATGTTCAACGTCCGACCGAAGGATCAGCAGCCTTTTAAGGAGGTTCATGTCCAAGTCAAGAAAAGATGTTTGCCATTTTTTGATACGCTGAAAGGGGTCAAGAATGCAAAGACGCTCCAATGGACTTCTGAGCGTGAGGACGCCTTTCAGAGCATCAAGTCCTACTTATCTTCTACGCTTTTGTTGGTGAAGCCCGCTCTCACGAGCCTCTATATTTGTACTTAGCAAATAGTTCGTCATGTAGTAGGAGCGCTTTTGGTGCGCGAAGTCAAGTAAAAGCAAAGACCCGCTTTATTATGTAAGCCATGTCCTTCTGGATGTCAAACAAGGTACCCAAACATTGAAAAGTTTGCTTTTGCTTTAATAACCGCTAATGAAAGCTTAGGCAATACTTCCAGGGTAGATTGGTAATAATATACACAGATCAGCCTTTGAAGAAGATTATGGGCAAACCTGAGGTATCGGGGAGATTAGTTGCATGGACGATGGAGTTGTCCCAATTTTTCATTGAATATCATCCCCAACCGCCATCAAAGGGCAAGCCTCGGCTGATTTTGTAGTCGAATGCTCGCTTTCCTCGTCGATGAAGTTGTGGCGTAAGTCAAGGATCCGATGAGAGCGCAGCTTGCGCTTCTTCAAAGAGGCGTAGTTCGTGGACGCCAGATGCAGATGGGTCTTCTACTACTTGACGCCGCGGAGCAGGATTATTCTCGACGAGTCCCGAGGGATTCAAGGTGCAACAGCCATCGATTTCAGCTCAAAGCGACGAATAACGGTTTCGAGTACGAGGCGGATCAGCAGGTTACGACTAACGAAGAGTCTTCAAGTGCGTAGAATAGTCATCTTCAAGATTCTCGCTAGTCGTTAAGCAATTCTCTCCGGGGAGTACGGGCTCGAGGCCCAAGAATGATCAAATATTTGCGTAATTGAAAGAACGACTTCAAAGATTTCCAATCCTACGAAGTTTCAGGGGGTCGAGCGTAATAACAATTCCATTGTCGATGCACTCTCCAAATTAGCCACTACGGATGTTAACGCTTTGATGGGCCGGCTTACTTAGAAATTTTACAACATCCTAGTGTTCATCATGAATCGGTGATGTGCGCCGACCGAACCAATCACCGTCGACTCCATATCCGAGAGTATCCGCAGATGGCGCCTTACCTTCTGACGGATGCTAGCCAAGAAAATCAAGTACAAGAGTGCTAATTTTGTTCTCGATTGATGGGGATCTGTTCAAGGGGCTTTCTCCTCTCCACTATCGAAATGTTCGACTCCATCCGTCGTTCAATATGCTCTCACGAGAGTACATGAAGGCATCTGTATGCACTATATGGTCATGCTAAGTCATTAGCCTACAAAGTACTTCATCAGGGATACTATCGGCCTACCATCTTCAAGGAAGTCGATTCAATACGCCAAGAAGTGCGAGAAGTGTCAACTCAATAAATCCATCACCACATCACCCCACCGTAAGAGCTATACTCGATCTTATCTCCTATACCCTTCACCGTCTGGGGTTGATATATCGGGTCCGCTATCGAAAGCAAAAAAAGGTCAAGTCATTTTTGTTATAGTTGCCCATCGACTATATGACCAAATGGGTAGAAGAAAGCCACTTAGGTTAATAACTAACAGAATGCTTGAAATTTTTGAAAGAATCAAGAGTATTTCGCTTTCGAATTCCTAAGGTGGTAATATCTGACAATGGACGCTACCAGGATCGAAATTTGAAACATTTTTGAAAGAACTGGGATCCAAAGACGAAAGAGACTTCAAGAGCTCATCCTCACCAAACGGACAAGTTGAAGTGACCAATGTAACGTCACCGAATGGGATCAAGCGCAGATTGACGGGCTTAAGCTATGGCGTATGGCCGTAAGAGCTACTTAGCGTGTTATGGGCTTATCGAACTACTCCGAGGACTACAACGGGATTCACCTTTCAGATCGCCTATGGTAATCGATGCCTTAGTCCCATTGAATTGATCTCCAAGTCTTCGAAGTTAGTCAATTCAAAGAGATCTACAATGAAGAAGGGTCAAGGCCAATCTTGATTTGCTTTGAAGAAGTCGAGAAATACAAATTTCTTAATCAAATTGGCACCTATCAAATCAAGAGTGGCTAAGCATTATAATAAGGGGTAAAGTCGCAGATTCAAGTAGGGATTTTGTCCTCGTGAGAAGTCAAGCATCTACACCTCGTGATTTGGGAAAGTCGATGCCGAATCGAAAGGACCGTATGAAGTCACCGGCGCCAAGCCGGGACTTATCTACCAAGGCATTAGACGGGTCAAGAATTAAAATACTTGGCACGCCAAGAAGCTTAGGAAATACTTTCAAAGAAAAAATAATGTCAAGACATCTAAGTCCAGAATATTCACGCCATCATCAATAAAAGTTCCTTTTTCTCAAACAAATCTTGTCTTCGCTTCTCGATCGCCTCCAAGGTGTAAGGAGGTTCGGGGACTCACCACCATTCGATGGTAGCCTTTAATGGCGTGGACCTTATGGGTTTGTCAGCCCTTCGTGGTAGGCAAACGCCATCCTTAAGACGCTGTCGCCCCGCGTGGTAGGCAATTGTCGACATTTAGACCTTGTCGTGCCCTTCGTGGTAGGCAAGTGTCATCCTTAAGACGTTGTCGTCCCCGCGTGGTAGGCAATTGTCGACATTTAGACCTTGTCGCCCTTCGTGGTAGGCAAGTGTCATCCTTAAGACGTTGTCGTGGCAAGTTCATGCGACGGTCAGGCAATTATCGACATTTAGACCTTGTCGTCAATTGTTCGTAGGCAAGTGTCATCCTTTAGACCTTTGTCAGCCCTTCGTGGTAGGCAAGTGTCATCCTTAAGACGTTGTCGCCCCCGCGCGGTAGGCAATTGTCGACATTTAGACCTTTGTCGTGCCCTTCGTGGTAGGCAAGTGTCATCCTTAAGACGCTGTCGCCCCGCGCGTAGGCAATCGTCGACATTTAGACCTTGTCGTTCGCCCTTCGTTGTAGGTCCTGCGTGGTAGGCATTATTTACACTTTCGTCTTCTTCGTGGTAGGTAAGCGTTGTCCTTCGTGACCTTGTCAGCCCTTCGTGGTAGACAACTCGCTTTTTAGACTTCGCCAGCCCTTCGTGGTAGGCAAATGTCATCTTTTGGCTTTGTTAGGCCTTTGGGGTAAAACAAATTCCCAATGAAGCAGATCTCGTCTCACACTTCTAGAATTAATAAGTATCCCTTTACTTTATTACCTAAATTTTTTCTAAGTGTCGAGTTCTAATGCCTCATTCTTTAACTTCATCTTATCTCGTTATATGACATGCTTAGTTGTTAATTAATGCTCGAGTCGAGTCCATGAAAGAGTTTGTACATTTTTCCAAATTGAATTAATATCAAGTATCAAGTAAAGTAAATGCACCAAGTCATAAGTGGATGAGACCACCTTTCATTAATATTTAATTTGATTACAAAACTAGAAAATTTTTACACAAATCCTATAAATTAAAGAAAGTAAAATAATGTAAATTTTCACAAATATTCTTAAATAAAATCCAGAAAGACAAGAGTATTCACTTCACGATCATCCTCGCCATCCAAGAGTCGAGCAAAGTCAGTCCACGTTAGTCAGAATCAACTTCTCCTCGCCACGACTCCAGAGCTCATAGCTTTCGTAATATATCTTCATGATCTCTCCGTTAATCTCATCCGATGTCCGATACTCTTCACAGATCCGCTCAAGATCATCTCCAAAAGGAGGCCCAAGGTCCCAAGAGCCTCGAGTTCTCTGATTTCTTCTTCAAGCTTCGACGCTTATTCAGATGACGAAGTTTCGCTAGCTCTAGCTTTTGGATCGCTTTTAGTCAAGATCTTAGCATCGCCTTTTAACTCTTTGATCTTCTCCATCCTTATTTCGCCCCTCCGAACCAAATCAACGCTCATCTTGACGATCTCCTCATATTGTGCTTTAGTCGACTTCAGCTTTTCATCGATGTCTTCACATCTCCTTTGGCTTGGGCCAACTCTTTCCAAGACCTTCATTTGTGTGAAGAACGCCTCACGCTGAGTCCTTTCCCGAGCCGCAGCAGACTTCAGATGGCATTCTCCTTTTCATCGCTTCTTCTTCTTGCTTTCACTGATAGATAGACTTTGACGCAGACGTCTAACACAAAGATTCGCCACGCATGTCCAAAGATCATTCGATCGGCCTTCAATCAGATAAGTATGAAGATAAATACGGAAATTAAAGAGAGAACCATTTACCTTCGCCAGATAGCTTTCATGCCTTCATAGAAAATCCCCGCTCGAATCGCTCCCAAATCGATGGTCATTTGGCCTCACTTGACGAAAAGCATCCAAACAAATTGAAAAGGAAAGTTGGCATTAAATCGAGGCCACATGGTTGGAGAGGCCATAACATCATGCCGAAATTCAGAGGTCGATTGCCTTGGAGGAGAGGCACAGATCGATCATGCGAATCAAGGTAGATCCATATATATATTTTTTTCTGAGAGGAGATCGAATGATTAGGTTCGTGGATCGGTGAGGAGCAGAGGATGAACCCGATGGCTATCTCGATGGTTGTTTCCTTTTTCTAGATAAGACGGGGATAGATTCGACCACCTTCATCATCAGCACTTGAATTCCGCTGGGACTATTGGGGAATGTCACCAAAGACGATGGAACCTTGAGCTCCTCAAATATGGAGTAATTTTGTCCTCAACTTTTTAGCACGGAGGACCTTCACCCGATCGTAGAGGTATGTCAAGCGTGCTTCTTTAATCGGAACCGATTCGTAAGGTACGTAATTAGGGTTAGATGAAGGGTTTGCTTGTGGAATTGCTTCGAATTGTTTCCTGATCGCTTTGATTTGTTTCCTACCGGTGGATTTAGATTTCTTGCGCTTTCTTTTCCTTCGACGAGGTCCGAGAGATTCTTCAGAACGATGGGTTCATCATTGGGGTTCGCCATTCCGAGGAGAAACAAAGGTGGATCTCCAGATTTTGGGATCAACTTTCTGGGAGATTCTTCAATGGAGGCTCTTCACTTGCATCCATAATCTCCCCGCCAAAAAAGTCTCCAACTCTTTTACTCAAGAAGTTGGTTTGATCAAAGACACCGCAAATAACCATGTATCGTAACCCATGTCACTTAAATATCTCAAAAACTGTGGTTACAAAGTTGTTCAAACTTACATTTATGGTCATATAACCAAAGTTTGCTTAGTCGTAAGTAAAACTCCATTCCTTCGAGAGGAATCTTCTTCAAAAATCTGCCATTTCCTTCACGCGCCTTCTGGGATATCTCCAAAGTCGCCAGAAATCCGATCGTAGATAGTCCAATCAGAAGAGAAGAGATTTCGGTCCTCGCAACAAAAACCATTTTTCGTACAACCCTCGTTGCTTGGGGGGTATCCATCAGGGGTCTCTTCTCAACCGGCATCGGGTCGAGGAGACTGCTTGCTCAACATTTTGAAACCTCGCTCTTGGATTTACCTACCGAGAAGAGGGTGAAGAAGATGTCGACGTAGGAGGAATCCTTAGTTCGTGATGTAAGGCAATGAATGCCGAATGTGGATATAGGAATTAGAAACCAACCGGGCAAATCCCACTCCTATAAACCCTGGTGAGGGTAACGACGAAGGCACGGAGGGTAGCGAATCCCTTTTCGAGAAAAGTAATCGCATGGCGACCCAACCATCCGGGCCGATGGTACATGCGTTTTTCTGAGCAGGAGCCCTTGTTACAGATATATCCTAAATCTGGATAAATGAGTCCGAGGATACGATCTCACCTTCCGTAATAAAGAGAGGGGGTATTGGCACGAGGAAACCGCTCCCCATCCTTAAAGAAGTCAGTAGGTGGCGCAGGGGGTATCGAGGGCGATTCTTCCCATGGTTGCCGTGGATCGATTTGAACTCGAACCTCTCGATCGTGGTTTGATTGGGGAAACGGCAGTTAATGGGAGTCACTCGAGGAGGAGAACTCGTCAGTATTCGTGACCACCATTTTTGAGATTTCGCAGAGAGGGAAAGAAGTTCTTAGAGGCGAGAAAGCTCAAAGGTTCAAAGTTCAAATCAAGGTGTAAAACCACAAAATTGGTAAAGTTTATCTTTATAATCGACGGTTACATACTTGTACAAGGCCGCACACATTAAATGTTAGTAATGATTTAGAATTTGAATGGGAAGTCGTCCCCTGCCCGGGTCCAGATATTTATCGACAGGGCCTTTTTTGATTTGGGCCTCCTGCCTCCTCTCTCATTTCATCTCATGAACCATAACCGGTACCTTTTCGATTATTTCTCATTATGGACCTTTAGTAAAATATCATGGACTATTAATTTATAGTTTTCTATTAAACATTCTGCTCAACAAAAAACTAGGGGGCAATGTCAATCATGATATTTCCCTCTTCGGCCGAGCAAATTGGGCTTACTTATTTAATTAATCTATCGGGCTTTCATTATTGAACCTTGAAAGCCACCGGGCCTAGTCACCATATTATTTATATTTAATCCTATGAAACCGGCCTGCCTCATCGACTAACCCATCGATCTTTTAATATCTATTACTTTGACTTGTAATGATGAAAAAACATGACAATGACTAAGACACCGCCATGCATTAATGTGGATGGGATTATAGCCACGGCATAAACAACATAATACAACACTCAAAAATCATATCGTGTGTCGGACAACACTAAACTGCAAAGAGTAAACCCATCATATCGTCGGGGTCGTGTCGTAGGTAGTGGTCATGGAATACACTAGAACAACAGCAAACCTTGAGTACAATCCTATCAACTAAGTCTTCACAAACAGTACATTCATATACACATACACAAACCGAGAATTATTATCACTCTCAATACACTAGACATTACATCCTCCATTGTTAACCTCAGTGAACACGATATCGACTCTCACGCTCTTATGAGCTATCCCCCATGGTCCAAATCTTAACCAAAGCTTCTGGTGTTTATCGTGTTTACATTCAAAATATGTAATTTATTGTTCTTTCATGTTTTTGAAAGCTTTGAACACAAAACATGAAAATTAACACTACGGGTTTGTTATAACACCGAATCTGTTCATTTAAAGTTTGTTTTTATTGTTTTAACATGCATAATTATATACATGTGTAAATTTATGATACCACTTATGATTATCGTGTTCAATTTTGTATGTAAGGCCATATGGCCATATTTTCATACTCTGTATTTTGAAGAAACAATGTACGACATAATTTTTATGAAACTGATGATATGGAAATATACAATATACAGTAAAACATATTATAATAACATCTTACCACATATATAACACATAATCACTACCCTTTTCCAATTACATAGGTTTTACAGAACTTGAAAGCCATTTTCTTATAAAACTTAAATAACATAAATAAAAACTGGGTTAAAGAAATTACCCAAAGCGTAAAGTGTAGATTAGTAGGCTCAGAGTTTCTTTAATCACTCACTCTCAATCTCCTTCTCAAATTCTCAAATTCTCAAACTCTCTCTGACTATTTTTCCAGACTTAGCCAAATGAAAGAAGAAGACGACGTATAAAATAACTGAGCGCAGTTGTGGTCAGTTAACCGATCATGGGTTAACTGCCCTCAACCTCCCCTAATGCCTTATTTGGCTAACCTTAAAAGAATTATAACCATTTAATTTAATAGATCTTTTATACTATATTTTAATAATATCACACCCCTTTATAAAATAAATCAAATATCTTATTTACTTTAATTCAATTAAAATATAATAAGTTCTTATTAATTCAGATAGTCATAAAAATTAAATTTCTCATTTATTAATTATGTCAAATAATTTATTCTCTAATTAATTGTTAAATTAATTATAATAACATTATGCTTCTTAAATATTTAATTTAATTCAATAAGCTCACATAATTACATAATTTGAATAATAACATTCTCACATTAATTTAATAAATATAACAAATATAATTAAATTAATCTACCACAACTTCATCAATTAGTTATTTAATCTAATAATTAAATCATCGAAAATATTTATTTAATTCAATAAATATTAAAATTAAATTACAAAATCTCGTTTGTCACATCTTTCCCCCCTTAAAAGGATTCTGTCCCCAGAATCACGACTCAATCAATTCGACTCGTTACATTCTCCCCTCCTTATAAAGATTCTGTCCCCAGAATCGCTTACACATAATTTAAGTAAATATATGAGGATAATTCTTCATCATATTCTCTTCGAGTTCCCACGTTACTTCTTCAACATTGTGGTTCCTCTAAATTACCTTAACATAAGGTATTACTTTATTTATGAGAACTTGTTCTTTTTGGTCAACAATCTGAACATGAATTTCTTCATAGGATAAGTCTTTCTCAAAATGGATGGGTTCATATTTAATCACGTGCTTGTAATCGGATTTGTAGGGTCGTAAAACTGAAATATGAAAGTCGTTGTTGACATTCTCGAGTGTTGGAGGTAATGCTACCTCATACGCAACTTCTCCGATTCTTCGCAGTACTTCAAAGGGACCGATGAATCTTGGGTTTAATTTCCCTTTCTTACCGAACCTGATCTTTCCCTTCCAGGGAGAGACCTTCAAGAACACATAGCTACCAGATTCAAACTCAACATTTTTACGGTGTGGATCAGCGTAGTTCTTCTGCCTATCTTGAGCTGCTACCAGTCTTATTCGGATCACTTTGACTATTTCTGCTATCTGCTGCACTAATTCTGGACCTAGTAATTGTCTCTCGCCAACTTCATCCCAGTAATTCTGCCGTATAACGCTTCATAAGGCGGCATGCCAATACTAGCGTGGTAACTATTGTTGTAGCCGAACTCTATGAGTGGTAGGTGATCATCCCAATTTCCTTTAAAGTCCATTACACAAGCTCTTAACATATCTTCTAATGTCTGACTCGTTCTTTCACTCTGCCCATCTGTCTGAGGGTGATATGCCGTACTCATTCGCAATTACGTACCCATGCATTCCTGTAGACGCTTCCAGAAGTTTGATGTAAAGCGCGGATCCCTATCGGAAATAATTGACACCAGAACTCCGTGCCTCAAAACAATCTCTTTCATATATAACCTTGCCAATTGATCTAGGTTGAATCTAATTTTGATCGGAAGGAAATGTGCGGATTTTGTCAATCGGTTAACGATAACCCATACTGCGTCATTGCCTTTCTGAGTTGTCGGAAGGCCAACCACGAAGTCCATCGTAATATGTTCCCATTTCCACTATGGGATATCCAACGGTTGTAGCAACCCACTTGGCCTCTGATGTTTTGCTTTCACTTTCTGACAAGTCAGACACTTAGCAACACACTTTGTAACATCTCGTTTCAGATTTGGCCACCAGAAATGTTGTCGAAGATCTTGGTACATCTTGGTACTACCAGGGTGAATCGAATATCGTGAGCTATGAGCCTCGCTCAAAATGTCTTCCTTAATCTCTGTTACTGGCGGTACCCAAATTCTGTTCTCGAATCTCAGTATACCTTCCTTATCCATCTTGAATCTCGGTTTGATTCCTTCAGATATCTTCTTTGTCACCTTTTTACATTTTTCGTCCTGAAGCTGAGCCTCCTTTACTTTATCTAGTAGAGTTGTACCAGATTTCATTTGCAACAGCTTCTCATCAATTTCCATAGGATACTTCACTTCCAGTTCTAACTTCTCCACGACTGAAATTAGCTCCTTCTGAGCGGTCAACATCATCAATTTCTCCTGACCCTTTCTACTTAAGGCATTGACAACCACATTTGCCTTACCCGGATGGTATAAAATTTCACAGTCGTAGTCCTTAATTAATTCCAACCACCTTCTTTGTCGCATATTCAAGTCCTTCTGTGTATAAATATATTTCACTCTTGTGGTCTGTATATATTTCACACTTCTCCCCATAGAGATAGTGCCTCCAGATTTTCAATGCAAAAACCACTTCAGCTAACTCCAAGTCGTGGGTCGGATATCCCTTCTCATAATCCTTTAATTGTCGTGATGCATACGCAATGACTCTGCCGTTTTGCATAAGCACACAACCAAGTCCTTTATGTGACGCATCACTATAATTAACAAAATTTCCTGTATCATCCGGAAGAGATAACACAGGTACTGTACTCAATCTCTTCTTCAATTCTTGACAACTTTCCTCACACTTCTCCGTCCAAACAAATTTCACAGCTTTTTGAGTCAAATTCGTTAACGAAGTTGCGATCTTGTAAAAGTCTTAAATGAATCTTCTGTAATATCCTGCCAATCCAAGAAAACTTCGTACTTCTGACGGCGTTCTCAGCTGATCCCAGTTTATCACGGCTTCGACTTTGGATGGATCCACTGAAATTCCGTCTTTATCTATCACGTGTCCTAGAATTTGTACCCACTCAATCCAAAATTCGCATTTTGAAAACTTGGCATACAATTTCTCCCTTCTCAACGCCTCTAATGTTAATGTCAAATTCTTTTCATGTTCTTCCTTAGTTTTCGTATATACCAAAATATCATCTATAAATACCACCACGAATTTGTCCAAAAACGGCTTGAACACTCCATTCATTAAGCCCATAAATGCTGCAGGAGCATTCGTTAGACCAAATGACATTACCAAAAAATCATAGTGGCCGTATCGCATTCTGAATGCTGTCTTCGGTACGTCCTCTGGTCTCACCTTCAATTGATGATAACCACTCCTCAAATCAATCTTTGAAAAGTATTTTGCTCCCTTCAATTGGTCAAACAGATTGTCGATCCTCGGTAATGGATATCTATTCTTAATCGTGACCTTATTTAGTTCTCTGTAATGGATGCAGAGTCGCATCGTCCCGTCCTTCTTCTTTATAAATAACACTGGTGCTCCCCATGGTGATACGCTTGGTTGAATGTATTTCTTATCCAGTAATTCTTGTAGTTGTGCCATCAATTCTTTCATCTGCACCGGTGCCATTCGGTACGGTGCCTTCGATATTGGAGCCTTTCCTGGCGCCAAATCGATCACGAATTCAACCTCTCTATCTGGCGGAAGTCCTGGCAAATCGTCCGGAAATATGTCTGCGAAGTTCCTCACTATTGGTATCTCCTTTACTTTCAGATTTTCTTTACGACTGTCGATTATGTAAGCTAAATATCCTACACAGCCTTGTCTTAACAACTTCCTGGCCTGCATCATCGTCAGACAACTTGCTTGTCTAGGTGACTTGCTACTATAAAACACAACCTTTGACGGAGTCATAAGGTTAATATGCTTCTTCTGACAATCAATTACATCCCCGTAATTGAATAACCAGTCTATTCCCAAGATAACGTCAAATTCCCCAAGTCGAATAGGGATAAGATCTATGTTTATGATATTACCCTTAATATCCACTCTACAGTTCTTATGTACGTACTTAACAGGGATTATTTCTCTATTCGCAATTTCTATGTTCATGGGGTATTCTAACTCATCCTTAGGCAACTCTAAGTTCTTAGCAAAGTCATCAGATATAAATGAACAAGTAGCACCCGAATTAAATAATACATAACCATTAACTTTATTGATCAGAATGATACTTGACACCACATCATGAGACTGCACTGCATCTTGCACCGTCATGTTGAATGTCCTGGCGGTTGGTCGGTTGGTTACGGTTGGTCCTTTAATAGTCAAAGCACTTCCACCGTTGTTTCCTCTAAATCCTCCTGACCTTGCCCCTCCAGATCCCTTCTTAGGTCAGTCTCTTGCCAGATGATCCTTTGAGCCACAAGTGAAGCAGGCACCCTTCTTTGGATTAGGACAGTTAGGTGCTATGTGGCCTTCCTGACTACAATTGTAGCACACTCGTTTACCCTTCATAGACACTCCCAAATGAGCTTTCCCGCAGGCCGGGTACGCTTCGATCCTCTTCTTCTGACCTCCTTGCTGATTTCCAGTTGATGAGTTATCAGACTATCTTCTCTTCTGATTATTATTACCACCTCCTGTGTTGCTTCCACTAGCCTTGTTAATTCCTTCATTTTCACTCTTCTTCCTCTTCTGATCCTGATTATATTTGGTTACCGCATCGCTTCCACCTTCAGCGAGTATGGCTTTCTCTAGTACTCCAGCAAATGTCTTCAACTGAAACAATGACACTTTACTATACAACCAGGGCTTTAATCCTTGTTCAAACCTTCTTGTTTTTCTCTCATCTGTGTGTACTTGATATGTGGCAAACCTAGCCAACTCATTGAATCTTGCCGCATAGTCTGGTACGGACATATTCCCTTATTTCAACTCTAGAAACTGAACCTCCATTTGGTTCTGCGAGCTGGTAGGAAAATACATCTCAAAAAACATATCTTTAAATCTCTCCCAGGTAATCATACCTTCTCCTCCACGGACCTTGTTTGCTTGCCACCAATAACTCGCTTTGAATTTCAACATGAACGTTGCAAAAGCGGTTTTCTGATCCTCTCTGACTCTTGCGACATCAAAAACCATTTCCATCTCCATAACCCACGTTTGAGCCTCGATCGGGTTCATGGAACCTTTAAACTCTGGTGGTCCCATCGCCTTGAAATCTTTGAACATCATATTCGGTGGAGCTTGAGGTTGATTATTCATCGCTCTGGCTAGTAAGTTCACCAATTTTTGAATGGAGTTAGTATTGGCGTTGTTGTTATTCGTCGATTCTTCTTGAGCTGCTTGACGGTTTTGTCTTCTTCTCGGCGGCATATTTCTGTTAAAATATATACTTATTAGATCATTATTAAATTCTCGAAATAGTTAAGGCTGAACTCAAAAATTTAACATAATCACTTAACACATTATCTCAAACAACTTGATATAATTATTCAAATCAAATGTTTTAACATCAAACAATAGCATCACTGCTATTTACATCCACTATCCCGAGATAAAGAATCTATAGGATTAAAACATTAAAATATTTCTTTGTTTATAAACACATCGAAATTTACATCTAACACCAGATAAGTTTTTCACATAATTAAACAAATCATATCACTGCCTGTTAAGGCGCTGAATAGTCTTGCTACGTTCCTCTTCCATGATGCGGGACATCGTCCGACGATCTAGCATATACGACGGTAGTCCTTTGAATTAGATTGGGTACTTCATAACACGATCTTGACCCTCATCCATTGCATTTTGAAGTTTAGAGTATGGCTCCCCAAGCTTAGCCTTCTTCGCACGACAATCCTCTTCTGCAAGATCAGCACGACGTGACTCTCTTACCTAGCCCTCCTCTGCTATGATCAGTCTTTCTGAGCTCTCTTTCAATTCCTTCTTCAACTTCTCTATTTCTTCGGACTTCTCCTCGGTTTGACCCTTCTTATGAACAAAATCCCACTCCACGTTTCCTAGACGTGTGTGAAGAGTCACAACCTCCCTATCCTTCTGCTCGATGGTAATCTGCTGAATAATCGCCCACTCAATCAGATCCTGAATAGTGTTAAGGAAATCTACGTTACGGTCATATAGCTCGTTGTACATCTCAGTATCAATGGAGTTCGGTGGGAACTCCTCTTCTTCCTCTTCCTCCTCAGGATCCTCCTCTGGATTAGTCTCAGGCTCATGCTCCTGACCAACAACAGTGATCAATGGAGATGGCTCTCTCCGTACCAACTGCTCCCTGCCGACATGAATGTCTCGGGGCTCCTCCTCTATAGGTACTCGGGGTTCCTCCTCTGTAGGTACTCGGGGTTCCTCCTCCCCAGCTCGACTAATTCCTCCAACATCAGACATCCTAACAACACAGTTTTGAGTTTTAGTTACTAAGTCGTACTAGTGAGCACATAATTTAACACATAAGCACATAAAGTCATTTATTATCTTCAATAAATTAAGAAATTCATTTCTTAGAACTCGATAACAGTTTTCCATCACTATGTTCTTCTTATAAGGCTACTACCTAAGGTTGTTTTCCCACCTAAGGTTCATAATCTACAACTTTGATACCAACCTGTGACACTCCCAAATCCGGGTACTTCCATTTCCACATGATTAGGTGTTCACTATACCAACATCATAAGTCTATCTACCCATAATAAATGAAAGCATTAATAGATAGAAATAAATCCTCTCCTTAAGGAGTTACATTATAAAAATACATAAATCCCAGGACATACTAACCTTAAATCTTAACTATGGAAACATAAACAATTAATCATCTTACATATCATTAACATAAGTCTAAAACAGAAATACATCATCACATAAAATAACAAGTCTTCAACACTTGTTAATCTTGCCCTTGCCTTTGCTAGAAGAAGGCTTGCCGGACCTTTCGTTCTTAACTGCAATGTTATTATTACGCAAGAGTGAGCATGATTGCCCACAAGTATAAAATGAAATAATAATATAATAACATGCGAGTGAATCAAAGACTTCTGGAATAAAAGCTCAACTTCTGAATCAAGAATGAATAACAAGAATCAAAAGATTTCTGAGGGTCATAAGACCTTGAACTATGTCCTAGGTTATCAAGGGTTATACTTGAAACCTTTAATGATCGTAAGACTATGGACTCTTCTACTGTGACTTAGGGGATCACTTAGTACCATACTTGCGCACAATATCTTAACACTAACGCATAAGTAATCCCTATACAGGGTTGTTCATCTCAGTTTGACATTAGAGTCCGCACCAAAGGAAGTTTGGTTTGGATAGATCAATAAGGTTTCTGAAATTTAGAACGTTCATCAACTATGGACTAGTCGAATCAATAAGGGTTCACTAGTCTAACAAGGTTCAACAATAAATGATATTTAAATTGAATAACAATCTCAAGAGGTATACAATAGAACAAGTATTGTATAACAGAATCATACTTTGAAAAGATAAATAATCTTTAATATAACAAATTGAACTTGGTTAACAATAATGAGAATTTACTCGACATAAATTATAAACTTGAAATAATTATAACAAGTAGGGTTAGGAAACTTGCCTCGTGCGTAGATTACACGTTAATTATACTTGTTCTTCGATTTAATCCTACATACAATTCATGTTCACAATACCAGTCAATTATAACGTAACTAGTCATTACAAGTTCATTCTTTTTGTCTAACTTGGATTATGACTATACTTAGTCAAATTACCACATTTACTGTCACCTAATTTTACACTTCACGAACAATAAGTTAACTATGTGTTTAATCATTCAATCCACACGTATTATGTTCTTGACATGTTAATAACTTATTTTAATGTCTCATTATATGTATAACATATTTTTATGTACATTAGATTAGGTTACTATCACAAACCCTAAAATAAAACCATTAAAATGCTCATTCTTGGGCAAACTGCAGAGTGGCGCTGCGACGCCACCATCACGCTTTTTCTCTCATTGTTGCTGGCCGGCGTATTTATGTCACTATATCACTTGTATTGCAAGGTTTCAACAGCAGTAGTCATTGCTTCTTCTTTACTACTGTCATGTGCCGTGGCCGTGCGAACCAGAACTCGAGAACCTACAGTTCGCGAAAATTGCAGAACATGCCAATTTCTACCAATTTCTTAATTCATACATGAAATTAGACATACCCAAACATTATTTTATACACATAACTACTACTTTATCCTTCTAGCATGATTTTAACATGTTAAAACACATAATTTGCAGAATCAAAATATGTAATTTATTGTTCTTTCATGTTTTTGAAAGCTTTGAACACAAAACATGAAAATTAACACTACGAGTTTGTTATAACACCGAATCTGTTCATTTGAAGTTTGTTTTCTTCGTTTTAACATGAATAATTATATACAGGTGTAAATTTATGATACCACTTATGATTATCGTGTTAAATTTGGTATGTAAGGCCATATGGCCATATTTTCACTCTGTATTTTGAAAAAACAATGTACGACATAATTTTTATGAAACTGATGATATGGAAATATACAATATACAGTAAAACATATTATAATAACATCTTACCACATATATAACACATAATCACTACCCTTTTCCAATTACATAGGTTTTACAGAACTTGAAAGCCGTTTTCTTATAAAACTTAAATAACATAAATAAAAACTGGGTTAAAGAAATTACCCAAAGCGTAAAGTGTAGATTAGTAGGCTCAGAGTTTCTTTAATCACTCACTCTCAATCTCCTTCTCAAATTCTCAAATTCTCAAACTCTCTCTGACTATTTTTCCAGACTTAGCCAAATGAAAGAAGAAGACGACGTATAAAATAACTAAGCGCAATTGTGGTCAGTTAACCGATCATGGGTTAACTGCCCTCAACCTCCCCTAATGCCTTGTTTGGCTAACCTTAAAAGAATTATAACCATTTAATTTAATAGATCTTTTATACTATAGTTTAATAGTGTCACACCTCTTTATAAAATAAATCAAATATCTTATTTACTTTAATTCAATTAAAATATAATAATTTCTTATTAATTCAGATAGTCATAAAAATTAAATTTCTCATTTATTAATTATGTCAAATAATTAATTCTCTAATTAATTGTTAAATTAATTAAAATAACATTATGCTTCTTAAATATTTAATTTAATTCAATAAGCTCACATAATTACATAATTTGAATAATAACATTCTCCACATTAATTGAATAAATATAACACATATAATTAAATTAATCTACCACAACTTCATCAATTAATTATTTAATCTAATAATTAAATCATCGGAAATATTTATTTAATTCAATAAATATTAAAATTAAATTACAAAATCTCGTTTGTCACATCTTTCCCCCCTTAAAAGGATTCTGTCCCAAGAATCACGACTCAATCAATTCGACTCGTTACATCTATTATCTTGGCCAGGATTACAACCGAAGTGGTTACCAATTCTGGCATGATAATTTCCTCCATGTTTGCTATCACCGCTTCGTTGATTGCTGCCACTGGTATGACCATTATCGTTTTGCCAGCTATTATCTTTTGGTTGGGCTGACTCATTATCGCGCTCCAATAACTGAGCCCCATTCACAACATCTGAATATAATCAAATTTTGTTAGAAATGAGGTATTGACGAATTTCGGGCTTCAAACCTCGCAGAAACATTTACGTCAGACGCTCCTCATTATCTACCAAATGAGATGCAAACCGGGATAACTCCGCAAACTTAGCCTCGTATTGCGAATCGGTCATATTGTTTTGTTCCATCTTGATGAATTCCACCTCCTTCATGTAACGAATACTCTCTGGAAAGTATTTGTCGTTGAACAATTCTTAGAACTTCTCCCAAGACATCTTCAGTGCAAAAAGATGAGTATGTTTTACAGATTCCCACCAGTAATCTGCCTCTCCTCACAACATAAAGGTGGCGAAGGGAACCTTTTGCTCCTCTGAGCATCCCAAGACATCAAATATCTTGGTGATCTGCTTAATCCACGTCTCTGCCTTAAGTGGCTCTGGCTTTCCCAAAAACTCCCGTGGTCCCAGCTCCTTGAATCGCTTAGTAGTGACCAGCTGTGAGTTGCCATTGATTCCACCTACATTTTGAACATGAATCTCTCTCGTTTGGTGTTACATGAATTGTACAAAGCTTCTGAACATCCCATCGTTCATCATTTGGTCTGTGTTGTTATTTATATGAGGATTATTGCCTTCATGATGCACATTATCCTGATTATTAATTGGCGGTGTCTCAACGGTCTCATGTGCTCCATTGCTTATCTCAAAATTTTTAGATGCCATTCTCAAACACTAGCACAAAACAAGGGTTAATAAACATGCCACAAATTATCCCTATATTCCGACCGACCAATTAAATAACAAATAAGCTTAGGTAGGACACACTAGAGAAGGATTTACTCGTCTCTCCCCTCCTAGTTCTAGCTCAGATATCTGCCAGGGATCATATCCCTAAGATTTAATACCAACTTTGATGCCCCCAAAATAGGTCTACATAACCCATTCTGAGTCACCAAATACATGGTATAGAATTTAAATACAAACTTTATTTATACAACTGTTGTGCAAAATACGAGCACACAATAGCTGAGTTTCAATACAAATATTGTCTCGTAGACAATATCCAAACTTAAATAAAGTCCTCATTATAATTATTATCACACTATTTTATAGAATAGTAAGGACTACTATAGCCACCATCTTGGACCATCAATTCATTCTCCGACTAGTCCCAGCTATATTCTCATTTCCTGAAGAGAACAATGAAAGAAAAGGGTGAGCTTAACTAGCCCAGTAAGAAATTTTATGACTAAGATAATGTAGAATAAATCATCCTTAGTCTTCAATAGTGTAAAATCTGATAGAATACAACAGACAACAAGTTTAGATCAACAACTGCAGCGGAACAAGAAATCCATTAGAAGAGTCAAGTAGAGCATGATGTCTACTATCTTTTATGATTTAAAAGTTCATCATTGATATTTTATCTCTGTAATGCAACTCAATAAATATTCCACATCCACGAATTATCCATGCACTACGGGCCAATGATATTCGTTAGTATCATTAGTGGTCATGATCATACCAAACATCTGTCCATCTATGCACTACGGGCCAAAGAGGACTTTTACCACATCATTTATCTATAACAATACATGTCATGATTATACCAATACACAATTCTTGGTCATCATCATACCAATCAACAGTCCATCTATGCACTAAGGGCCAAAGATGACTTTTACCACAATATAAGCACGAGGATGATGACAATGATATACGGAATCAATCAAGTGAGATCAAGGATAAATATTAGAGATTTATAATTCAATTTATCCAGAGTTCAAGAATGTCCAAATAATCAACAAGATAATTAATTGTGGAGTAAAATTCAAGAATGATATTCATGTATCAAAAATAATTTGGACAAAAAAGAAAATTAAATTCTGTTGTGAACAGTACTCATGAATAGTATCGTATGAATAGTATCCATGAATAGTACCGTATGAATAGTATCCTGAGTGAATAGTACTCTGTGAATAGTACCCCATGAATAGTATCCCAAATAAAAATATTAAAATTTAACAAAAAAGTTTAGACCAATGTTCCAATGAAACGATACTAGATGAAACGCAAAACTCAAGGATATTCTACTAATTTTAGGGATTATAGAAGCAATACTTATCAAAGTAAGTGTAGATTTAAGAATATGAAACGAAATAATATCACTTACATACTATAGAGTATGGAAGAAAATAATATTCCTTACGAATATTGAACGAAAATAATATCCCTTACGAAAAAAATATATTCTTTACGAATATAAAAAATAATATCCCTTACCTTAGTAGGAAAGTAATTTCGAATGGAATAGCGGATATATTTATGAAGAAAACTTGCACTATTTGCTACACTCAAAGTATCCTTATTCTCAAAAGAAATACGCACAATATTATAGAAGAAGAATTCTCTGATTCTGGCGTGATTATCATTTCTTAACTAAGCACCCTATTTATAGGAGAATGGCAGAGTACTATTTAAAAGAAAATCACGGGTGAACATAAACTTTTTTCACAGACGAAATCAATGAAATTTTCTAATTTTAACTATTCATTATTGTGCAATAAAATATGTTAATAAAACAAAAATTTTATATAAAATATAATATATTCTATTTTTAATCTAATAAAATGAATAACTTTATATATAATATAAAAAATATTTTGTTTTATATAAAAAGTTTTTTGTTTTATTACTATTATAATAATAATAAAACAAAGCTGAGATATATTTCTTCTGACGATTTTGAAAAGGGAGTAAATGGGGGTACATGTAATATGCCAAACTTATGACAAATATTTCATGAAAAACCCATGTATTTATATTAAAAATTGAATAAATATTTACCACAAATCACTTATCTTTAATAAACATATTTTTAATCTTTCAACAATTATTCATCATTAATATTATAACTCACAATATTAACAACCAGATCATTCCCAGGAAAGAGGGGCTTTCCGATAAGGACTTCTCCTTATTGGTGCACAATTAAATAACCTAACCCCTTTCCTCGATATAACTTTCTAGACATTGTCAATAATGCAAATAATAATATGAATAACTGTGTCGTCTCAATTATTGATTTAATAATATAAAATATTGTGCAGATGATACTGTGACAATAATTGAATCAATAATATGAGATATTATACAGAAACTACTGTGGCAATAATTGAATAAAACTGAGTGACTTCTTAAGTAAGCATTAATAATCAGAGATATTGTGTAACCACACGTATTACTGTACTTTTATCACCAGGTATTTCAATAGTTTAAAGGTAAAAAGTCTTGTCGTTATTTTTATAAAAAGGTTATTTTTGTCGCTTTCTATATCCGACAGTCATTCTAGTGTGGGGTCCACCAATGATGTTGTCGTTGTACGGATATTCCTCGACAAAAAGAATATTACCCGAACGAACGAATATTTTATGACAACTTGCTTACTTTGCAAAATTTGCATATATAACTCATAACTATTTCATTAAATCAAATCCCCACTTTATTAATCAAAATAACATTTAGAGAAAATTAAATATTTATTCATAAAAAGTTGGGGTCTTACAGGTGCAGAGAGAAAAATGAGGGAAAACACATAGGAAGATTGTAAGGGCTGAAGAATATCAAAGAGAGTCTTGGTGCAAATTCAGAGTTTCTTCTTTTATTCTTTAGTTTTTATCCTTTGTAATTATCCATTAAAAGAATTTGTATCCAATAAAAGAATTTGTGTGTAAACCTCTAATTAACTTAATTTACATAGGAATATAGTGAGTTGATTTACTAGGGTGTTCCTTGTAATTATGCGTCTTAAAGAGAGGATTTAGGAGGATTTGTCCACGTGTCTTTGGAAGAAGTGTGTGAGTACTGTGTTAGGAATAAGCATGTGAATGATATTACTATTTATATAAGATTTGATTATGATCTTAGTGACTGAATATGCAAATATGTCTGCATTGAAATAAGCTGTAAAGTCCTTGAATAGATAATAGGAATATATGTACAAGGACATAGACTGAAATGATCAAATATGTTAGGTTGATTCTACATGAACAAAACAGCTTTGTGAAGTCCTTCAAAAGAACATGATGTACAAGGACTATATATAGAAAGATCAAGCTTGTTAGGTTGATCTTATATGATGTAATAGATAGGTCTGTCTTATCGTCGAGCACTGCACCAACCTTCGAAGTCTGCCAGAAGAGACAAGGAAATCGGAGACTATCAAGGCAGAATCGTAGTCTGTTAAGCAAGCCAAGGGATTGCAGAAGCCAAGGCATAATCGTAGAGTATCAAGAAAGTTGCTACAGAATCGTAGTCTGCCTTGGAGGGCCTCACTCAGAATCGTAGAGTTGGTCCTAACGCCTGCCGAGTCAAATCAAGAATTGTAGTCTGTTCTCGGAAGCGTAGAGTCTGCAAATCAAGCAATCAAAGATCGTAGTCTACCAGTGCTTAAGAGAAATCGTAGTTTTCTCTTTATCAAGACTGAATCTTTTACCACAAATATGACAAGACACCATGATCATGATCGTAGTCATGCTAGATCAAACAAGGATAACAAATGTTAAAGTAGAAATCGTAGTGTGGTGTATAATTTTCTCCCAGAGTCGAAGTGTGTGCAGAACCAAAGCTAGATCGTAGTTTGCAGAACAAAGTCTTCGAAAAAGCCTATCAGTGCTCATAACGCCAAGGAAGAATCGTAGTGTTAACACGATTCTCAACACATGAGCTCTCCCAATGCATCCAAAGAATGAAGCCTTTGGTTAGAACTGTAAAAGATGTAATCTACCTAAAGGAAGCCAGAGAGCATTCACCAAATGGCTTGTAATCAAACAGAAGATCGAAGCACCAATTCCATAAGCATCCTGATTGAATTGTTAAGCCATTTGAGGGAAGTCTTCTACAAGCAACAGTGAGAAGACTTCAGATAATGTGACTGATAAAAGGAAGTCAACAATGATGTAGTTGTCAAGATAAACAAAAGATAACGATCTTGGGAATAACTATGATTGTAGTGCTAGCCAGATGAGAAGCAGAAACTGATGCGGTCTATATAGAGATACTGGACAACCTTTGAAGAATAGACAAAGAAGATTAAGCATGGGTCAGACCATTGATGATATATAAACGGGAGATCACAAGGAGAAAGAGAGCTGAGCATGGTCAATCAGATGAGTCTTGAATCTCAGGAGAGCCAGAGAATTCAAACAAGTTGTCAGTATCTAATGCAAATCAAGGCAAACAGAAGTGTGGAAGCACTAGAAGAGTAAAGGAAGAGAGGTTCTGCATTACAAGTCCAAAGAACACTCTCAGAATTATAGAGTTCGATCATCTACATCAGAATCGTAGAGTTTGGTCATCTGAGTATTGAAGCCTTGGCAATGTTGTGACGCCCCCAAAATAGGTATACATCACCCATCTTGGGTCGCCAAATACATGGTACAAAATACAAATACGAACTTAATTATACAACAAGAGCTGAGAGTTTTTACACGAATATTGTCTCATAGACAATATCCAATCTCAAATTCAATCCTCATTAGATTTATTATCACACTAAATAGTGAGGATTACTAAAACAGCCATCTCGGACCATCACTCCGTTTCCCGACTAGTCCCGGCTATGTTCTCATTTCCTGAAGAGAATAATAAAAGCAAAAGGGTGAGCTCAACTAGCCCATTAAGAAATATTATGACTAAGATAATGCAGAATAAGTTATCGTTATCCTTCAACAATGTTAAATTGATAGAATATAATAGACAACAAGTTTAACTGCAGCGGAACAAGAAATCCATTAGAAGAGTCAAGTAGAGCATGATATTTACTATCTTCCATGATTTAAAAAGGTTTTCATCAACTTTATCGCTGAGACTCAGCTTAATAAATAAATCACATCATCGAATCATCCCTGCACTACGGGCCAAGGATATTCATGTAATCATCAATGGTCATGATTATACCGAATAATCCTTGGTCATAATCATACCAACAACTGTCCATCAATGCACTACATGCCAATGAGGATTTTTATCACATCATTTGTAATATTACGGTCATGATTATACCGAATAATCCTTGGTCATAATCATACCAACAATAGTACATCTATGCACGTAAGCCACATATGACTTTTATAACAATATAAGCATGAGGATAATGACAATGATATAAGAATTCAATTAAAAGAAAACAAAGGATAAATTTTTAAAGATTTATAACTTAATTTATCCAGAATTCAATAATGTCCAAATTATCAACATGATACTCCTTTGTGGAGTAAAATTCAAGAATAATATTGTATCAAAAATGATTTGGACAGCAAAGAAATTAATTTTTATCATGAATAATTCCCTATGTGAATAGTACCTGAGTGAATAGTACCCTGTGAATAGTACTTTAAGAATAGTACCCCGTGAATAGTACTTTGTGAATAGTACTCGTGAATAGTACTTTGTGAATAGTACTTTGTAAATAGTATCCTATGAATAGTACCCTATGAATAGTACTTTATGAATAGTACCGTAAAAATGAATACTACTCATGGATAGTAATCCGACATGAAAAGCTTAAAATTTAACAAGAATGTGTAGAAAATATCCTTGTGAAACGATACTAGATAAAACGCAAATTTCAAGGATATTTTACTAATTTTACGGAGTATAGAAGCAATACTTTAACAAAATGAGGGTATAATCAGGAATACGAGACGAAATAATATTACTCACATACTATAGAGTATTGAAGAAAATATTATTCCTATGAATACTGAACAAAATAATATCCCTTACCTCTGAAGAAGACTGGATACTGGAATAGTAACTTATGAATAGTACCCCGACATGAAAAGTGCCCCGAATACCCGAGTGAATAATATTTTAGTGAATACTAATCGGGTAAATAGTAACCCGTGAATAGTACCCCAATGAAAATATTGATATTTAATAAGAAAGTTCAGATCAATATTCCAACAAAACGATACTGAATGAAGCGCAAAACTCAAGGATATTTCACTAATTTCAAGGATTATAGAAGCAATACTTACCATAGTAAGTTTAGATTTAAGAATATGAAAAGAAATAACATACAAAACTGCAAATGTATTTTCACCTGTCATACGGTACGTAATCCGCGTCGACAGGTTATTCCGATATATTAATGGATGAATACAAAAAAAATAGTATTCCTTATGAATACGAAAGAAAGAATACCCTTACCTTAGTAGAAGACTGGATACTGCAATAGTGAAGTAGCAGAATACTCTTCTTCTTGCTCTCTATAGTTTCTCTCTCTATAGTTTCTCTTGTGAGTCTCAGTGAATTGGTGAGAATGAAAGAAGAATTAAGCTTCTATTTATAGGAGAAATGACTAAATAATAACTAATTCACGAACGGTCCATATTGATTTACTATTAAAATGGATGATCCAGATTGATTACTATTAAAACCACAACCGACTGTCCAGATTGATTTACTTTTAAAACCACCACCGACGATCTAGATTGATTTACTTTTAAAACCACCACCGATGGTCCAGATTGATTTACTATTAAAACCATAATCGACGATCCAGATTGATTTACTATTAAAACCACCATCGACGCTCCATATTGATTTACTATTAAAACCACCATCAATGGTCCAGATTGATTTACTATTAAAACCACAAGCAATGGTCCAGATTGATTTAACTTATTACACTTTAGTACCCCTAAAGTTTTCCAAGTTTGCATTATTCCCCTCTAACTTTTGTAATTCACTTATCTTCAATAAACACATTCTTAATACTTCAACAATTATTCCTCATTAATATTATAACTCACAATATTTAACAACCAGATCATTCCCAGGAAAGAGGGGGCTTTCCGATAAGGATTTCTCCCTATTAGCGCACAATTAGGTGACCAAACCTCTCCTCGACATAACTTTCTAGACATCGTCAATATTGCAAATAATAATATGAATAACTTTGTTGTCTCAATTATTGATTTAATAATATAAAATATTATGCAGATGATACTGTGATAATAATTGAATCAAATAACGTGAGATACTATGCAATAATCGAGTAAACTGAGTGGCTTCTTACGTAAGCATCAATAATCAATACCGCGTGCTACTATGCAACCACGCGTATTACTGTACTTTTATCACTGGGTAGTTCAACAGTTTAACGGTAAAACTTTCACCATTATTTTTATAAATAGATATTTATGTCGCTTTCTAACTACGACAATTATTCCATTGTGGGGACCACCAATAATGGTCTCGTCGTACGGATATTCCCTGACAAAAAGAATATTCCCCGACCAAACGAATATTCCCCGATAAAATGAATATTTTATATCAACTTGCTTACTTTGCACAACTTTCAAATATCACCCTTAACTTTAACCTTTTATCAATTAAACCATTTAGTAAATAGAATAATAATTATATGAAAATTGGATACTTTCATTTCATAAAATTCGGGGTCTTACAAATGTCTCAATACAAAGACTAACATTCGAACGTTGGGCATTGAAAGCATCGATACAGAAGGACAACTTCTGATGTTCTGATCGAGGAGTCAGAAAGAAGAAATAAAGGTGACTACTAGCCTGACACGTTAAAGTGACATTTTTGATATGGTAGGTGAAATAGTAGACTGTAGTGTCAAAAAAGTGAAAAAGGGGCTGTCATTTCACATCTGCAGTCTGCACCAAATAACTCGAGATCTGCAAATATATTCAAATAGCTTCCAACGGCTATAATTCACTGGAAAGCTAATGAAAGGATATTTTAACAGGTGAAGCTTAAAAGACTCTATGAGTTATACAGAGCTAAATAAGAATAAGTCTCAGTGGCAGTGAGACTACGAAAGTAGAAGTGAAGCAAGATAAGAGAAGAGCTTTAACAGAAAAAGGCTTCACTCAACAACTATGAGAATTCCATTGAAAATGGCAGCTAAGCTGAGAGCTGAGAAGGCTAAAAAATAGCATTCAAAAGATTGTCAGATTAGAGAAAAAATTCAAAGAGTCAGTCTATAAATCACCATGAACCACCAAGGGCTGAAGAAGAACAGATACATAACCAAATCTATACACAAGCCAACCAAGGTTCAGAGGATGCTAAATTCCAGATGGAGTATACCAAAAGTGCAAAGACTTAGCAAACCTCAAGTGGTGAAGGTGTGTAAGCTGAGATCAGATCAGCTGCACTAAAGAAGAAGAGAAAAACTGCTAAGTACTCAAAGAGATCGAACTTCATGAACAACTTAGCAGTCTATCCAATGGTGATCCAGTCTCGATGCAGAATCCAAAAAAAAGTATCACAACAAGCTGCTAAGTATCAAGGATGAACAAGCTTAAAGTCATCTTAGCAGCTCAACACCAACAACAACGACAACACGAAGCCAGGGCCTGAAGGGTCCTTGTCCTAGGGACTAAACTTAGTTCCAAGTCTGCTAGACTTAAAGAGTTCTTAGAGAACTAAAGTTCTAAGGTTGCTGGCCTTGAAGGAATCTTACAGATTCAAAGATGTAAAGATGTCCTTAGTGGAATCCCTGCTTATTGAAGTTAACTTATTCCGCTGTGTTTGAAATAATTCTTAAGTTTGTCATCTGCTAAATTACTTAGCAATGCAAACTAAAATGGAAAAGTGTTTTGAAATCAAAAAGGATCTATTCAACCCCCCTTCTAGATCTATTGTGTGTCCCCTAGGAACTAACAATTGGTATCAGAGTAGGTTCTCATATTACATTCTAAAAGCTAACGCTTTGAGTCTGATCCTAGGCACAAACCATGTTCGAAACTTAGTTTAGTAGTAAGTCGCTCGTGATTACTGAGTAGCTCACACGTTGGAAATTATGCATACATGTATATGTGCGTATTCACCTGAAGCTGCTCAGATTTGTCTTTGTTCTAAATTAATGGAGCAACAAGACCAATCTGTGTCTAAAGTAAATCAGCAGTCTGTAAACCAGCGATGGAAAGTCAAAAAAGGCATCAAAGCAAAGATTCTGTCATCCATTGTTCTAAATGATGAAAGGCCTATACATGCAATAAAATGTCTATCCAGAGAAGAAAGGAAATTTCTTTCAATGTGTACTTGGCTAATTAATTGGATCTAAACCTTGAGACTCAAGATTATCAAACAACTAAAGCTGCCAAGACTTTCCTATGTTGTCAACTCCAAGACGATGCCTGATTGATCTAAGGTTAAATGGAGCAACAAGCTATTAGCAATGAATGTAAATATTTGTACATCAATGCCTAACATCATTCTAGCAAGACAAATGACTGTCAAGAAATTGACAGTGTAAAGGTATGGTTCTTCATTAACACGTACATGAACATTATGTTGCATCACCTTATGTACTACAACAATACTCTATCAAGAGACCATACTCTTTTTGAAAAGGGGAAGAGAGAGTACCTTGAAGATTCTTAGAAACTGATCATCTCCATGAATCAACCAGATGCAAATAAGCAATAGAGTTGATTCCTACTCTGAAAACTTTCAAGATCTGTGAAGACAACCAAGCAAAGAGTGAAATAATCAAAGAAAAAGAATGTCCTATCAAAATACTTAATCATTCATACACTCATCATTATGCATCATAAATGTCATATCTAAATCCTATATATGCATAAATGTAATTATTGATGCCAATGTAATATAAATTTAAGAATATGAGGGATTGAGACCTTGAGAAAACTGATCTAGCAAGACCCAAACAATCATGGGTACCAAAAATAAAAACTTACCAAACTTGCAGGTACTTGATCTATCTGACCAAACAAGGAATACCAAAGTAGATAAGCTTCAGTCACAAGGATTCAATCAGCTGCAAGGTCAGCTGCTTAAGAAGGGAAAACTCAGCCATAAATCAAAGAAGTATTTATTCATATTGATCATAGAGTCACTACCGATTGTAGAGTCCAGACTTGCCAACCCTTCAGAGGTGGAGGCTGCAACGATATCTCAGCCTGAACAAAAAGTCAAAGATTATTCTTAAAGACTCGCTGAGTCCCCATTAATGAAGAATCCCACAATTGATGATCTTCATATGAAATCAGGCTATTTATACCAAGATAAAAGAGATCTATTGGTCTTATCCATGCAAAACATATCATTCCAAAGGGAACATCCAGGATGCTCATATCAAAGGATCATTAAACTAATGATGAGGAATGCACCACTGAAGAATACCTTCATGAGTACAAAAGATACGGAAGCCTGAATGAGAAAGACTACGTTCGTAGTCTTGTCAACAATCGTGGAGTAATTAGTTCTGATGATACTTTTCTATGACTCATTTAGGCTTATACATTCATGATGATTTCAGCCTGAAGTTGTTGATCAGTCTGAGGAAGTTCTAGATGCAAATGATTCAGATGGTAAAACTTGGGGAACAAAGTGAAGAAGTGAATTTCTTACAAAAAATCTGAGATAAGCTTGAAGAATAGGTCAACCTGGGTACATGTCTGCTAACCACTCCACAAATATCAAGACCACTCCTGTCAAGATCATAGAGACATGAGCTAACCCAAAACAAAAATGTCCCAGTTAAAGAGTCCCAAAACTCTGTGACTGATGAACCAAATGAAGATCCATAGTTAGTAATAACATCCCAAAACGTGCTACTGGTAACCATATCAACCAACCACTCAAATCGTGGAGTACTTTTAATCAGTCTCACTGATCGTAGTGTAAGAGCATGGTGACACCACGATTGCATCATAAATAAATACTAACACCAAAGAGTATCCAAAGTTGATAAGTAAACTCTCAAGCAGAAAAGACAAATGTGATGTCATTATAGCCACCATTTTATAAAGCTCTTCATCTGATAAGCGCCTCAGGGACAAACCTGATCCTTAGTATTGAACTAAGAGGTTGGCCTTTCCTGAGTAACCTTAATCTTGAAGGAATGCATAAATTGACTGTCATCACAAGAATCTCTGCTGAAGCAAGCAGTAACTCCTTAGAAGAATGCAAACGGAAAATGAGTATTGCCACTCTCTTGAAGTATAATGAAGAAGTTGTCTATTGAAGCATACCCATAGACTACGATCTTTGAAGAAGGCACAAAGACTGTAGATTAGTCTAAGAAGTCGTGGAGTACTAAGCTAAGTCATAAGGCCACTCCACGAATTGAAGAAAGTCAATAGTCAACGGAAGATAAGTCAAATCTGATAAACTTACGTGTTAGAAGAAGTTACAGACAGTGACCTATTAGAGTCTTACAACTGCTCCACTAAGAATCGTGGAGGAAACATTTACAAGAAGGAAAATTCAAATCAATGACATTTATACTTTTGAGAGTTCATCAAAAGCCGCAAAGCCTATCAAATCCATACACTATTTTCTCAAGCCAAAACCTAAATACCTCTAAACTGTCAAATCCTCTCAAACATCCATCTATCCTCAATTTGCTTCAAGATATCCCACAATGCAATCACAAAGACATAAAACCAGAATTCCCTAACTCCTCAAATAGAAGATGTGCGTGTAATCACTGGCATTCAACTTAGAACTAAGAAGTTCGAGAAATCTGAGAGGAAGTTCATGTGACACCCCCAAATCCCGGTACTTCATTACCTCAAGATTTGGTGTTCACGTAATCAAATCATTCATATATAACTACCCAATCATAATAAATTGAATAATAAAAACCTGCCCATACAAGATTACTTAAATAAAAACATTATCTCCCAGGTTCTCTAACCTTTAATACAATCATTCAAGTGCAGAAATAAAATTATTACATCAGGTCATTATTAAAAGTCTATCATCAATGATAAAACAAAATTACAAGTCTTCATCACTTGTACATTTTTTCCTTTCCTTTGCTAGTTGTAGGTTTATCTACCTTCTCATTCATAGATGCAATAAATGTATAAATATGCAAGAGTGAGCAAACAAAGCTCACTTGAAATAAGAATAAATATCTTTACATCATTTGCCAAATAATAGGCTCAATAGAACTGAATGATATGTTCTATTAACTTTACAACATTTTCCAATTCATAGGCTCAATAAAACTGAATGACTTGTTCTATTAACATTCTTAAATATATTATTGAGGGTCAAATGACCATGAACCATGTCCACAGTTATAAGTAATCTTTTAACTTTAACTCTAACAGTCATATGACTATAAGGACTCCACGTACTTAAGGGGATCAATCCTTCGTACAATGTATTGTGCACAACCATTTCAACGCTAAGCGTAAACCCCTAAACATAGGGTTGTTCATCTCAGTATTTAGAGTACAAGTCCGCACCAAAGAAAGTTTGGTTTGGATAAGCTTTCAAGGGTAATTGAAGTTTAATGATCATCAACTAGGGAACTAGTTGAATCCACAATGTTTGATAATACAACAGTTGTTTAATAACAACATAACTTAGGACATTTGAGAATCATAAATGAACTGATTCTATATATCTAACTCATGCTTGAAATAACTATAGAGCATAAGTATTCAATAGAATGAATAAAATGGTTAACCTTTGCTTGAACAGTAAAATAAGCTAGGTTCAAGTTTTATAATATTAGAAATGAAATTCCTGAACTTTAAGAAACGTGCTTAACTGTAAACAAGTTGGAATGAATCAACAGATGGAGAATTTCCAATAACATTAGAGTTTGAATTTGTTCAAATGGATTTTAGGAACGATTTACTTATTCAATAACAGTTGAGATAAAAACTTGCTCAATCGAAAGCATGCATTTATAATAATAGAACTAACTCAATGAAAATGTAGAGTTAAATTTGTACAATGTAATAAATGAACTAGCTCAACAAAAGTGTAGAGTTAGAAAACTTGACTTGAGCGTAAGCTATAAAATTAAACTCACGATCACCTACACATAATGTTAGAACCACAATACCTATTAGACATGCTGACATATCATAACATATTCATTACCATTCACATTTCAGAAACTCTAAGTGTTTTACTTCACAACACTTGTCTAACTTTCATTATGTATACTAATTACCACATAACGCATTTTCGATTTACTAATCACTTTTGCAAATTTGATCGTACTAACCACAACTCACTATGTTATGTTAACCTTAACATTACACATTTAACATGCTAACACAATTTCAGACTATGTTGTGACACTTTCCCAAGTCTGCTGTAATAGCAGAAGTTAGAATCTCAAACCGTAGTTATGCTATAATTATTGCGCCATACAAAGACTTCAATCACAAGCAATTGCTACGGATGTTCAAACAGACGCAGAGAAGGCTATGAACAAGAGTTTAACTTTAGCCCAATGTATATAATTTTCACCCAATGATATGTGAATATTAACACATATAATAAATATACAACTATCATAAACATGATTGCTCACATTTACAACCAATTAGAACAATTTAACACTAACTAAAACCATTTTAATTTCTCAAAACTCATGTTTTTCACAAAAACTCAATTTTTCTTGACATTCTTCTAGAAATCATCACTGTGAACTTACTAGTTGGCCAAATCATCTCATTCAAATTATATAATGCTCATATCTCACTGAACTAACATATACAAGCTTCAATTTATACTCTAACATAAGAATTGGCCACTAAAATTGTTACTTTTACTCAAGCCATATGAAGAACACAAACACTGTCAAAAATTTCTTCTACTATAAATCGAATTTAGCATGCGATTTTCTTGATTGACATAAACTCTAGCATCATAAGCATGTATAATCACAATAACTAAATTACATAACAAAATTCGGAAGAAAAATTCACAGTGCATAGCCAAAACTTTACCGTAGTTCACATATGTAGACATATACATATATATATTAGAGTTGTATAAGAAATACCTTCAAATTGCTTGCTAATCTCCACTAACACCATTAGAATTGCTTGAAAAATCCTAAGCTTTCTCTCAATTCTCTGAAATTCTTCTCTGTAGCTTTTCTTAGGTTTAGGCTTAGACAATATACATAATACGTAAAAGAAAATTGACACCTTAATACGCATACTAATGATATTAACGGTTATAACATAAACGTATATAATATAAATATATTATATTTATTATTTTATTTGTTTTATTTATATTATTTATTTTATTTAACTAGAAATCTCAAAAGCCATAAGGCTTGTTTGGCAAATCATTTAAATTTAAAGAATTAATATATTAAGCCTTGTTTGGATAAAACTAAATTAAAACTACTTTAATTTATTTTAATAACTCCTTATAATATAGTTATTTGTCACACTATATTTAATCAAGCTCTCAATTTTTTTTAATTAATTCAAATCACAATTAATTAAATAAATCCTTTAGTCACATAACACAATACAAATAATTAATCATTTAATTGAAATATCAATATAATAATCATTTCTTTAATTCATCAATTATTTATTTAACAAATAATTCTCCAAATAATATTAAATTAATTAAACAAATATTCATTTACTGATAGTCACATCCATTAAATATTTATATAACTCAATAAATATTTAATATTATATTTAAAATTCTGAAATGTTACATCATTCCCTCCAAGGAAACTAGCACTAGTAATGCTTCAAGTTTTAGTAGAGGCATTACATTTGTGAAATCCTCACAGAAGGAAGAACCAGACCAACCCTGTTCTACTAACTCAATCCATACTCCAAGGAGTAAAGGATCTCATGTTGGTTTGGGCTTCATAAAAGAGAAGAGTAACTCATCCACTACTCACCAACCTCGAAGGATCATAGAGTCAATTAAGACCAACTCTACAAATCAACTGGGAAGGTACAGTAGAGGTAAGGTATACTCCTCACAATTCATGAAACCCAAGGACACGTGGAAGAAGGAAAATCAATTTAATAGAAGGATGACTAAAGAACCAGACAAGTCCAAATGGAGGTTGAATTCTCAAACACACAAATGCATGCATCATTCTAGATGTTTTGTGTGCAATAAAGTTGGTCACAAGGCTGCAAAGTGCTATTATATTTCAATATTTATGAGACCCAAGATCAAGCAGATTTGGGTCCCCAAGGGCACTAACAAAGAAGGACCCATGCAAATATGGGCAAAATGAAGGTTTAAATGTTGTCACAGGAAAAGAGCTCCACGATCACAACCTGGTATCTGGACAGTGGATGTTCAAGGCACATGACTGGGAATAAAGTCCTTCTATCTAACTACATAGAGAAGGAAGGTCCCTCAGTAATCTTTGGAGACAATGGCTCTGGCAAGACAAGAGGATATGGCTCAGCTTGAAATGGTGCAGTGTCTTTCAGTAGAGTGGCTTATGTGAAAGAACTACAACACAATCTTCTAAGCATTAGCCAACTCTGCGACAAGGGCCATCAAGTAACATTCCTCAACAATCAGTGTCAAGTCAGAGATTTGAAGACATCTGCTGTAAAGCTAACCGAAACAAGAGAATGAAATGTCTATATAGTAAATCTTGGACAACTGAGCTCAGATGAGACAATATGCTTTCTGGCTAAAGCATCTGAAGAAATGAGCTGGTTATGGCATAGAAGACTGTCTCATCTAAACTTCAAAAGCATGTCCAAACTGGCCTCAAAAGATCTTTTTGCAGGCCTACCCAAGTTCAACTTCGTCAATGAAAGACCATGCAATTCCTGTCAGCTTGGAAAGCAAACCAGAAGCTCATTTAAGAGTAAAACTGCAAACTTAATCAACAAGCCCCTGCAGTTGCTCTACATGGATCTATTTAGGCCAATTCCAACAACAAGTCTCGGAGGGAAAAGATAGTCACTAGTTATAGTCGATGACTACACCAGGTTCACATGGGTATTCTTTTTAACCTCAAAGGATGAAACAAGCTCCCAACTGATAAAGATATTCAGGCTGGTGATGAATAAGAAAGGAGAGAAAATCAAGTCTATAAGGAGTGATCATGGTAGAGAATTTGACTTCTTTGAAATGGACAAATTCTGCACAGACAATGGCATCAGTCATAACTTATCAACTCCACGAACTCTTCAACAAAATGGAGTAGTTGACAGAAAGAACAAAACATTGATAGAGGCTGGAAGAACTCTACTTACAGCAGTCCATCTGCCTGAATACTTTTGGGCAGAAGCTGTCAACACTTCATGCTTCACGCGGAACAGATCACTGATACACTCTACGATCAAGAAGAGACCTTACGAACTATGGAAAGGAAGAAAGCCAAGTGTCAGCTACTTTCAAGTATTCGGCTGTGCATGCTACATTCTCAACAATGGAAAGCAGTACTTGACAAAGTTTCAACTCAAGTCAGACGAAGGAATCTTTCTTGGATATGCCACAGACTGTAAAGCCTACAGAGTGTTCAATAAGAAGACATTGAGTGTTGAAGTCTTGATTCACATCATCTTTGATGAAACAGACTTGGACAAAATAGTGCCTCAAGACACTACGATCAATAGTTCAGACACTACGAACGAGGTCGTTGAGCTCAACACTACGATCGTAGTACCAGATAGTGAAATCGTTGAGCAAGGAAATGAGATCGTAGAGAGGCCTATGCCAGACAACGAACCTCCACACCAAGAAGAAGAAATAGATCTTGAAGGCCTAAGACAAGAAGGCATCAAGACAGATGTCCCAATAGGAAACAGATGGGCAAGAGATGACACTTAAGATCTAATCATTTGAGATCCGAGTACAAGAGTCAAAACAAGGGGTGCCACCCAAAATGAATGTTTTTGTCTAAGCTTCCTGTCACAAATGGAACCAAAGAAGATAGAGGATGCTATGGAAGACTCCAGCTGGATAGAAGCCATGCAGGAAGAACTCAACCAATTTGAAAGAAGCAAAGTATGGAGATTGGTACCAAGACCAAAGAGTCATCCTGTCATTGGAACTAAGTGGGTCTTTAGAAACAAGATGGATGAAGATGGAGTAATAACCAGGAATAAGGCAAGACTAGTGGCCAAGGGCTACTCTTAGAAAGAAGGCATTGACTATGATGAGACATTTGCACCTGTTGCCAGACTAGAAGCCATCAAAATATTCCTTGCCTTTGCTGCTCACATGAAATTCAAGGTCTTTCAGATGGATGTCAAAAGTGCATTCCTGAGTGGTGAACTTCAAGAAGAAGTCTACGTAGAGCAACCTTCAGGTTTCATCAATCCATCTCTTTCTAATTATGTTTATAGATTAGACAAAGCCTTATATGGTCTTAAACAAGCACCTAGAGCATGGTATGAAACACTAACTAACTCTTTTTTTTTTATTATTGAAAATGGGTTCACTAGAGGTAGAAATATATGTTGATGATATTATTTTTGGTTCTACTGATGAAAAGCTATGTAAGAGATTCTCCAAGCTTATGCAGAACAAGTTTGAAATGAGTATAATGTGTGAGCTGAACTTCTTCCTTGGACTGCAAGTAAAGCAGACTGATGAAGGATTATTCATAAACCAAGCCAAGTACATTAAAGACTTACTTAAGAAGTATGACATGTAATCAGCCTCTCCCATAAAAACCCCAATTGCTCCTGCAACCAAGCTTGACAAAGATGAAAAAGGTAAAAGTATTGATATAACTCAATACAGAGGTATGATAGGCTCTCTTTTATATCTAACTGCCAATAGACCAGATATAATGTTTGCATAATGTATTTGTGCTAGATTTCAGGCTAACCCTAAAGAATCACATTTAACTGCTGTAAAGAGGATTTTCAGGTATCTCAAGGGTACACCTCACTTGGGGCTTTGGTATCCCAAGGAGTCCTCATTTGAGCTAACGAGATACACGTATCTTTGATTTTACAGGTACGCAAAATAGATAGAAAAGTACCAAAGTGACACTTCGCCAATTGCTAGAAAATGACTTGTGTCCTGGTTTAACAAGAAGCAAAACTCAGTATCTACTTCAACTGCAGAAGCTGAATACATTGCTGCTGGCAGCTGTTGTGTTCAGATCTTATGGATGAAAAATTAGCTAGCAGATTATGGGTTTGAATTCAAATCCATACCTATTCACTGTGATAACACAAGTGCCATAGAAATAACTCATAATCCTGTCATGCATTCTAGAACTAAGCATATAGAAATAAGGTATCACTTCATTAGGGATCATGTACAAAATGGAACTATATCTTTACAATATATCCCTACTGAAAATCAACTTGATGATGTCTTTACAAAGCCTCTAGATGAATCCAGGTTTAACAAGTTAATAAGTGAGCTAGGAATGCTTAATTTACAACCATAAATTATGTGCTCTAGTGTGTGCTAACCATACAGATATAAAGGCTATGGTTGAAATCGTAGACATGATCAAGGGAAGTCCACGATCACAGAGCTTCATAAAAGACAACGATCGTAGCACAAACTTAACGATCGTAGAACAGACTCAATGATCGAAGTACAGACTCAACGATGGTAGAAGCCCCATCAACAAGACAAGGGAGCATCCTATGATGAGAAAATTCAAAACAAAGCAATCCCTATGATAAGCGCCTCAGGAAAAAACCTAACCCTTGATTCACTCTATGAGGTTGGCCCTTCCTAAGTTACCTTAAAAGAATGATAAGTCAAAAACTCATCACAAGGATCCAGACAGACTCAACGATCGTAGTTCAGACACGACGACTGCTGGACAGACTCGACGATCGTAGTTCAGACACGACGATGACTCGACGATCATAGTTCAAACACGGACGGTTGAAAGAGCGACACGATGATTCTTTGAAAGCGAACACACAACGATTATAGTCCAGACTCGACGAATGCAAAGAAGACTCAACAATCACAAAGGCCACCTCAACGATCGTAGTCCTCCCTTAGGACACATCAGCTCAGAAGGAGATAAGGGAAAATCAGTACAATCCTCCTTAGTTAAATTCGTAGAGCCAAGCAGAATTTGACACATGCCCCACTAAACAAAAAATGGAGAGAGGGAAATTACAAGTATAGTTTGAAAACGCCTTTTTGAAATCAGAAGTTCAAAAAGCTTATCTCTCTCTTCTCTATCTACAAACTAAAACCCTAACCCTTACGAAAGTTCAGACAATCATACTCCTTGCAAAGAAATCAATGGTAGCCTCCAATGTCGTCTCTGGCTACAGATTATGCTTCGATGAGTTCAAAACCGCTGAACCTAAATTTCACAAGACACTGTCATTGATAAAGAAGGCAAGTCTCAAAGACGCTCTGGGTACGATCACCTGGATCTACCCAAAGTTAATAAAGGAGTTTTAAAGAAATGGGGTATTTGAAAATGAAGTCCTCACGACTAGAGTCAAGGACGTGGAAATCAAGCTAAAAGCTTAGAACATCAACCTGGCCCTAGGCTTCAAATCTGAAGGTTTCTGGTTTTTAGATGGCATCGATTTCCAAGTAAGACTTAAGAAGATGCATCACACAAAAACTCCCCACTGTTAGAGGATACAAGAAGAAGGAGTTTCCTCAGAGGTATGAATTTTTGGCTGATATTGTTGGGAAGTGTATATGCTGTAAAAGCTCCGGCCACGATTCTATAAATGAGGTACAACTAAAACTCATAACTGCCATAAGTTGTGGAATACAACTTAACTATGGAGCTCTACTGCTTGAATGGATAGGAAAATGGATCCTTAGCTCGAAGAAGACAAAGGGCTCTCAAAAGATGCTCTACGGGCAATTTATAAGCATCATCCTACAGTCTGCTCTGGGTCACAAAATTGGTGACAATGAAGGAGAGTCCATCAACCCAAATAGACGGATGACCTAACAATTGTTTGAAAATTAGAAAAGGAATCTAGCAAAAAATGTTCGTATGATGTCTGAGTCTAGTGGTAGAACTGGTGATATAAAGGAATCAAGGATTCCAGGGAACATGTTAGTCATCAAAGAGACTGAAGAAGAAGAGGAAGAGATCAATAAGGGAGAATCCACTACCCTTATCAGAAGAAATAAGGGCAAGAGAAAGCTAAATTCCAGGATGGTAGAAGAACCTCAAGGGTCTACCACTGATATACATATAGAGTCCTCTGATATTAAGACTCTGAGAATCCTAAGGAGAAAAGAACAGCTGGCTGAAGCAGAAGAAGATAGAGTCACCATATCACAGCTGCTGAAGAAGAACAAAATTAGTCACAAGTCCAAGAGGCTATCTGTCTCTTCGATCGTCGAGTCTCCATCGATCATAGAGACCAGATTGAACACCTCAAGCAAAGAAGTTCTTGCACGGATGGTCCGGTGATCAATGTGATGAGTCAAGTTGAAGAAAGTCCTGAGGCTTTGACTCAGCCTAGAAAACCAAGACGAAAATTGGTTAATAAGTATATCCTTGTCAATTAAAGAGTGCTCAAGGAGGAAGACAAGAGGATGGCTGCTAAAAAGGAACTATCCAAAGAAAGCCAAAAGGACATAGCTCAAGCTTAGGGGGAGATACCTGAAGTTCTCACCTTAGAAAATACTCAAGCTGAGGGGAAGATACCTGAAGTTCTCATGATAGAAAATGCTCCAGCTGAGGGGGAGCTATTAGTCCTGCAGATGGATGATCATGTTGAGGGGGAGCCTCATGATATCCCCATTACAGAAGAAGCTGCTCCTGTAGAAAATGAGGGAGAGCCTGAGCAAGAAAGTCAAAAGGAAGTCATTGACATAGTGGAATCCTCAAAAGGAGATGAAGAAGAAGAGGAATACAAAGATGATGATGAACTTGAAATCACAAGCGTGGGCCATGATGGGTATAGGCGTTATCTCCAAAATCAGCTATTCTCCTATCTCCCCATGATGCCTTTTCATCAAGCTCAAATTCTAAACTCCTGGAATCACATGTTTTGGAGCTTCAAAGAATATCTAGCCATCTTTGTGCTAGCTCATGGATTCCCAGGAAACTTCAACTTTGCCAAGAAGCTGATAACAAATGGTCCCTCCTTAAGGATGATGCATGAGGTATTATCTATCCCAATCCAGTTCAAAGTTAATCACTATCCACTATCTTTCTTCAGCCAGTTTTATGAATTTCCAAGCTGGTTGGAAGTGGTTCTAAATCCACCAAGTCAATACCCGATTCTGAAATCCCAAAATTACATGGCGATGAACCAAATGTGCCAAACTTTATATTGATCCCTACTCCCATCAACTCTACGATTGATGACCCTAGCCCCATCGTAAAGTCCCAAGCTCAAATTGTAGAGTCACCCTCTTCAGACACCTAAACAAAGTCCCCTCCATCAGATATTCCTTCTTCGTCCACCAATGAATACTTCAACCTTGATCTGGCCCTCTACTCCCTGCAATATCAATACAAGAAAACATCCCCTCCTTTAAACAACCCACAACTCAGTGAACTACTTTCAGATATGCCCACCAAAGCTGAGTTGACAGAAGTGTCCAAGAAAATGATCAAAGACATCAGTGATAGCCTTGAAGCTCACTCAGAACTCATTCATCTAAGACTGACGAAAATGATCAGTGCTGCAAATAATCTCCCAGGCACCCTAAACGCTAAGCTTACAAAGAAGCTGGGGGAGATCATCAAGGAAATGATTAAAAGCATAAAGGACAGGGATGATATGCACTTCCTAGCAGCCAAAAGACACAGAGATGCTGTTCTTGCATTACAGAACACTCAAGAAGCCCAAAATAAAATTATGTTGGAGAGCATCATCAATTTGAAAACGGCCATCAAAGAATTCCAACAATTCTACATCAACCAAGGACAGCAGACTGACAATGTTCTAAACGTCCTCCGAAACAGAGAAGCTCGATCTAATGCTCTGATAAAGGAAAATCGAGAGGACATTGCTTAAACTCAAAGACAACTCAACGAGCTCGTCCAAGGAGTGACTCGACTATCCGAAGACATTCGAACCCTTGATGCTGACACAAAGGGGGAGAATAAAGGGAAAGGAGTTCAAGGAGGCAAGGGTAGGCGCAGAGGACAATTACAAACTCAAGCTTCAAGGAGTCCTCATACAAGGCAATTCCAACAGACTCCATGATCCGGCCATTAGACTCAACGATCTAATCAGCAGGAAGTTCTAATGGCTCAACCAATAAGGGGTCTAGGGCCAACTTCAAGCTCATAGAATGTGACCACAACAGGCCTGAGAATGTCAATTGGAGATCCTGCATTCATGACTAGACATGATCACAATCCTAGGCTAAGCCCAAGTGAGTTAGAAGATATAGCCTAGAGAGATGAAGCAAGCAGGAAAAGAAGGGCTGAGGAGTATGCCAATCGTCCACGCAAAAGATCAAAGAAATAGAGATAAGTGAATGTTTAAATTCTTATTGATGTAAAACTAAATTGTAATATTCTTCGAACATCAATAAATTCATGCTTATTCTCTAGAAATTTTAGCTGCTCACTTAAATACTAAGTCATGTTTACTTTCTTGCAAATGCATCTAGAAACTAATAATCATGACAACAAATCTCATTGGTTATATCAACATCAAATAAGGGGAGATTGTTGGGAGAGTGCTTATTTTGATTTGATGTTTAAATGTAAATGCTCATGATTATATGTAAAGTCCTTCAAGAGATATATTTACAAGGACTTAGTGATAGATCAAATTTATTAGGTTGATCTACATCTTGAAATGTAATAGATAGGCTTCAACAAGAATCATAGTGTATCAAGCTGCTCAAGATTACAGAAGCCAGGGCAGAAACGAAGAGCTCAGAGGATCGTAGTGTGCCTGCCTTGAAGGACCTCTTCGGGAATCGTAGAGTGGTCCCAACATTTGCCGAACCAACTCAGAGATCGTAGTGTGCTTTCGGAAACGTAGAACTTGTAATAACAAGCAAGTGAAGATCGTAGTGTGCAAGTCTTTTAAGAGAAATCGTAGTGCTCTTGTTTGATAGCATCAGACCAAGCACCAAGGTGACAAGACACCACGATCTAGATCGTAGAGTATCATCTACCTTGTGTCAGAAGCATCGAGCCCTACCTTTTGTTTCGAGACAAGCTCCAACAAATGTGGAATGGGTTTTAAACGTTAACGTCCTCACCAGTCCCAACGGTACAAAAGATATCCTTAGTATATAACAAGAGAAACGTATTCAGGAAGTTAAGGAAAGGACCATAGGACAGAGGAAAACACCTTTTCAGGTGTTAGGTGAGAAAGCAGTCTGCTATGTCAGTGGGCCAAGATGCAATTTAGAAGATGTGCAGAAAGTCTCCATCAAAGATCAGAAATATAAAACGCATTTAAAGCTTCAACAAAAGGCTTCAACGGATAGATTTCAAGGATCACATATAGGCAAAACATATGCAGATGAGAGAACCAAGCAAGCATTGAACAAAACGTACAAGAACTCTCAACGCTCAACTCTACGATATGAGAAAAAGAGAAAGCTTGCGCAGCTACTCAGTTTTTTCGAACAAGTGCTTAACAGCAACTGAGTAGCAACAACCAAGAACTCAACAACAACTAATCAACTGAAGTAAGAGTTCTAAGTCAGAAGGACTTGAAGAGTTCTAAGTGAACTGTGAAGAACCAAGTTTGCTGGACTTGAAGAGTTTAAGAGTGAACTAAGAAGTTCCTAGACTGCTGGTCTAGAAGGAATCTGTGGAATTTAGAAAGTGTAAAAGTCACCCTTAGTGGATTTCCTACTTGAGGAGTAGAAGAGTGGACTAGGAGCTTTAAGTACTCTGAACCACTTAAAACTGCTGTGTCTATTACGTTTTTACTATAACTGCTATAACTGTCTCACTCTCATTAACTCACTATCTTAAGGGAGATTAAAACAAATATTAATTCCGTTGAGTTTTAATCGTTATCAACTAACAAGTTAAAATGTAAAGATTTTTAAATATCTATTCAACCCCCCCCCCTTCTAGATAACTATTGTGCCTCCGGGAACTAACAATGATAACTACTTACATCTAAACTAACTCTAGAAAAATGGTCAACATAACATCTATGAATAGGAACCTTAATTTATTCCGCTGTGTTTGAAATAATTCTTAAGTTTGTCATCTGCTAAATTACTTAGCAATGCAAACTAAAATGGAAAAGTGTTTTGAAATCAAAAAGGATCTATTCAACCCCCCTTCTAGATCTATTGTGTGCCCCCAGGGAACTAACATACTATAAATCATTCTTGACTAATGATTCATATTAATTAATGATTTAAATGGGAAGTAAATTGATTTAAATGAAATATCCAGAGATGTTGTAATCTTAACCTGTTAAATCTGCAGTTAATCTTGTGAATTTTGATCTTATTAATTAGTTTTGTTAATTTTAATTTTCATATCTCAAACATTATTTCGTAGTTTAAAATAGGATTATTTGCATCAGAATTGTTAATCGATAAATATTAATCTATTTCCTCATGGGAACGATACTTTTCTTATCATTGTATTACTTGTTGACCACGTATACTTGCGTGTATTAATTGATTGTGAAATCAATCAACAAGTTTTTAGCCCTGTTGCTGGGGATATTTGATTAATATTTTGTCATTATTAATTTCAATCAAATTAATCTTAATTTAAACATTACTTTTATTTTATTTCTCTTTCTAGTTTAATTCCTTTTCAGGTACTATGCCTGATGTTGATTACCAATGGCCTTATTCGAGAATGACTCAGTCAAGGGAGGGAGGGAATTATGGACTCAATGAATTTTTAGTACAATTTGAGACACTTTCGAGGAAGATTGACGCTCTATCAGCACAACCTATTTAAAGTGTAGCGCTGATATGTGAGTATTGTACTGGAAACCATCTGAGTCATCAACGTGCCATCAGTTTCGAGTCGGTACAGTATAGTGGCAACTTCAGTGATTACCCCAATAATTATGAATATTCAAGTAATTATCATCATAAGTGGGGGAATCAACTAAATTTTTCATAAAGTAATGACAATCTAGCCCAACCCTTTTCTCCAAGCCAATCATACACTCATGAATTACAAGATCCAACCCCTCCACATAAAGAAAAAATGATGTTAAACCTGGAGGGACTTATTTCCAAGTTCATGGTTTTGATTGATGAGCAGATGAATAGTTAAGAGATGTCGATTTGAAATCTTGAGAACAAGGTTGGACAACTTTTCAACATCATCACCAATATCCCTCAAGGTGAAATGTCAAGCAATATGGTTCCCGAGACTGATGGATTGCCCGCACTAAATTTGGAGCTAGATTAACCAAAAGAAAAAGATGTGGAAATGGAGGGGAGATAAGTGGGGAGTAGGAAAAGAAGGTCGCCAAAGATCTAGCCTTGAGTTCTGACATAGATGAGTTGATTTTGATAGTGCCCCATGTATCTTCACCACCAAAGTTTTAGGATCCAACTAGATTTGCAATCCCGTGCCCAATTGGTAGTCATTGTTTTGATAAAGCTATATGTGACATGGAAGCTAGCTTAAAATTGGTGCCATGGTGTGATGGGAATGGGAAGAGAGATGAAGAACCAGTTGTTATAGAAAAGCTTCAACGCAATAATTCGTTTATAGATATAATTGGGAAAACGCCTAGTTGTTTGAAGGTTATAAAGGAGAATCTACCTATAAAGAATAAGTTAGGAGAATTTGAATCGATGGACTTTACTAATAGGAAGCTCTTGAAAGTTATATTATTACGGATGAAGGGTTCCATAATTATTGAAGGGCAATTGGATAGAGAAAATTGAAGTAGTCGGGCTAAGGACGTTAAACTAAGCGCTATCTAGGAGGCAACCCAAAATTCAAATCAATTTCCGTTAACTTTTAGTTCAATCAAATTATTTTAAGTAGTATAGTTAATTAGTTGTATATTATTAATTGATATCGTAGTAGTTCTTGCATCAATTACAAAGTTACCTGCAAATTAAGATTTGATATGGGTTATTTGATTGCAGGGAATAACATGGTGAAGTTTTGGAGCTACATGAAAGTTTGACAAGAAACAATTTACAAGTTACCATGCCTTAGAAAGACATGTTTGACAGGATGAACCCAGCAGCAGCTCCATACCAGTTCCCACCACCTCCACCTTTGTCTGTGTACCCACCACCTAACATAGCCCCTGAAGATGTAGCTAATGAAGGAGAAACAACTGATGCTGACGAGGAGTAAAGGCTCGATCTTTTAGGGAAGTCCTTTGTGCCTAACTTTTTAATCTTTATACAATGAGGACATTCCATATGTTAATTTTGGGGGAGCATTCTTTTAGTTGCATGTTTATTAAAGTATTATAGGGCATGTTGCATGATATTTTTGTATTTTAGGTTGTGTTTTGCATTTAGTTGCATGAATCAAGTGATAATTGATGTAGTATCTAATTTTGGCCAATGAAAAGACTGGTTTGAGAGTTTTTCTTTAACAAAATTAAAAACTGATGCTAAGTGAAGACTTTGATTGTGGATTTAATTATGCTTTCTCTGAAACCCATGTTAACAAGGAAAACACTTTATTGACTATTTGCTCAATCGAAATTCAAATCTTTACATGATTTACTTCTGGTAGAAAAGTTGGGATAAAATTTGGCAAAGTTTGTAAAGCGTCTATGAAGACAAAGTCAATCAAGAAACTAAGTTTGTGGGGATCTTGAGATATTTATGTTTAAAAAAACATAAAAGTTAGCTTAGTTTAACTTTGTGGCCATTGTTACACGGATAAATTTGCCCCTAGGGGTATCTCTACACCCAGCACCCTAAAACCAACTGGTTTGGGAGTCGTTGGTGGAAAGTTCACTAAAAGGGTAACATTGAAAAGCTTAAGAGAGTTGAGCATTGCACAAGTTTGGAAAAAATATATAACTAATAATCACTAGACTCATTTAGTTTTGTGGTCATTGCTACTTGAGTTATTAGATCCGTAGGGGTCTCTTAATACCTAGTGCCCTAAAGTTGAATGGTTTGGGAGTTATTCGTCGAAAGCTTGATACATGGGTAGCTCTGAAAAGCCTAATAAAATTGGACATTGCACAAGTTTGTGAAATAATAAAGTATTATGTAATGTACCTTGTTGATACCCTTTTGCTTAGAATTTTCTTGCGATAGTCTGATTAGATGTATTTACTGATAGAGTTAAGTAAAACTAAAATTTCTTTCTAAGAAGTTAATTATGTGGGTGATTTGAGTTGTGATTGATCAAAATAGTCTATTTTCACACACACATACACACAATATGGCAGATGACATACATAATTGATGAAGTGGGTAGAATTGGAAATTTGGCATTGGTTGGATATTTTATTTGAATATTATATGTTATCTTTGAGGCCTAGTATTGGGTGATATGTTGTTTAATTACTTTATTCGTAGGCATATAGATAGTTTGTATTTGCATTATTGCATTGCTTGTGGACAAACAATTAATTAAGTTTGGGGGTATTTGATGAGTGTGTTTTATACCTACGTATATGGTATTGTTAAGCTTAATTATTGTTATCTTTGAGTATTTTTAGTATTTTTTTATTTTTTTTTGTGTTTATTTCTTGTAGGATGGAGCTGGAGGGAAAAATTGGTCATTTGGGAGAAGAAAATGATTAAAAATCATTAAAATTGGAGCTGAGTGCCATTTTTGTAAATACCTAGTCCTTGCCTAGCGCCTAGTGCGCTTGGTCAGTTTAATTTCTAGCGCCTAGTGCGCTAGGCTACATGCATTGTTGGTGTTTTGCTGTTGAATTTGAATTTTGAAGCCAAACATGAATTTGGAAGAGGGTTGGGACCAATACAAATAGGAAAAGACTTCAGAAAGACATATCAAGGAATTTTTTAAGAGAAATGCAGAGAGAACAATGAGGGAAAACACGAAGGAGGATTGCAAGGGCTGAAGATCAAAGAGAGAGTCTTAGAGCAAATTTAGGGTTTCTTCTTTTCTTCTGTAGTTTTTATCCTATGTAATTATTTGGAATATTTGGATTATTAATCTGGAAGATTTTTTACTTATTATTATTATGAACTAAATTTTATTAAGATTGCAATGAAACTTGGTACGTAGTTTAAATTTAAATCTTCCCATTGAATGCAAGTTGGTTTTTATTGAATTATTTATTATATCTTACATGTATTGATTAATTTTTTGGCCAACAACTACTATGATAATCTATATAAAATAGAAAAATGAAATATAGATTTAGATCTGGATATAATAACATCTGTTCTTTTAATCGGATTAGGATTAATATGATTAGCGTGTAGGATAGGAATATACCTATGTGTCTTTTGTATCAATTAAAAGAATTGTGCGTAAATCCCTAATTAACTTAATTCACTAAGAATATAGTGAGTTGATTGATTAGGGTGTTCCTTGTAATTATGCATCTTAAAGAGCGGATTAAGGAGGATTTGTTCTGGTGTCTTTGAAAGAAGTGCGTGAGTACTATAAATCATTCTTGGACAATGATTTATATTAATTAATTGATTTAAATGGGAAAAAAAATTGATTTAAATAATATATCAAGAGATGTAATCTTAACTTGTTAAATCTGTAGTTAATCTTGTGAATTTTGATCTTATTAATTAGTTTAAAATAGGATTATTTTCATTAGAATTGGTAATCATTAAATATTAATTTATTTCCTCATGGGAACTATACTTTTCTTATCATTATATTACTTGTTGACCACGTATATTTACGTGTATTTATTGATTGTGAAATCAACAAAATTCACCTATCTCCATATATAACTTATTATACCCAAGAATATCTTTTGATACACCCTAGAGGTCTTGAGGGATATGTCAAAGCATAAGTCATTGTACACAAGATATTATGATGATCTAGAGTCCAAGAATCACTTGTACTATTATCACATTTGGAATTTCTATTAACAGACAAGTAAAATTCCATTAGGTATTCCTTTAGCGAGTCACATTCAGTGAACTTATTCTCTAATAAGCACATACATAATTGCTTTAGTGTATCTACACAAATGATTTTGAGATCAACCATCCTCTTCAGAACAGAAAGCATGGTATGTACTAATCTATCCCTATTCTCTAATCCCCTTCTTAGTAATCCAACGATTAGGAACGATTTTAGATTTTGAGCTATCATTAATTTATATCTCATTAGCATGATCATCATAATGATTCCAAAAGCATTACACAAAACTATGGGTTTATCATAATTAAATCAACAACACAATGTGAATAAAGAAAATGCCTTTAAATAAATTATTTCTTTTATTAATAAATGAATAAGATTACAAAACATATGCTACATCATATAGAATATGATTAACTTATGTTCATATCACTTTTAATCTCCCACTTGCACTAAAGCCAATTTCCATATCTAATACATGTCTTCTCTAAGTGACGATAAAACTGTTGTTAAGTTATAACTTTAGTAAAAGGATATACAATGTTGTCTTGAGAGTCCACTCTTTCGAAGCTGACTTCTCCTATTTTAATGATTTCTATAATCAAATGAAAGTGCCATAACACATGTTTAGATCTCAGATGAGACTTAAGAACTATTCCTAGTTCTGTAATGAACTTTTTATCAAAACAACTAACTTTTTAGCTTCATTTACAGCTATATACTTTGTCTTTATCACTAAATCATCAACTCTTTGCTTCTTTGAACTTTTCTAACTCACTGCACCAGTGTTTAAGGTAACCATTTACCCTAAATGGATTTGATGTCGTTTTAGTCAGTCTGAAAAAGTTGAGTCTGTATATCCCTCTAGTTTCCATTCACCATAAATGATTAACACATCCTTAGTTCCGGCTATGTACTTTAGGATGTTTTTCACTGTCTTACATTGATCTTCTCCAGAATATGACTGATCAACATCAAGTCTCGTATATTTTATTGCATACATGATAGTTACTCATGCGATCTCTCTTTTCAAGTGTTATTGGGGAAAATTTAGAGAGATACACTGACTTATCAACATGAGAAATCTCTTGGAGTTTGCCATGTTAAACCCCTTTAGTATCGAATGAATACACGTTCAGTGGGTCAAGCCGAGAATCCTTTTAAATCTATCTATATAGATCTTTATCCCCAATAAATAGGATGCTTTTCCCAAATCATTCATGGAGGAATGTTTGGAAAACTTTATCTTTACTAATTGTATCATTGGTATGTCATTCCTTATTAGTAGTATATCAATATATAGTACTAGGAATGTCATTTTCACTCCCACTGACCTTTTGTACACACTTTCATCTTCGCTTTTGATAAAATCAAACTCTTTTGATTGTCTCATCAAAATGGACGTTCTATCTTCAAGAAGTTTGCCTCAATTCATAAATGTATTGTTGTAGCTCATATAAATGATTTTTTCCAATCGTTGAAACAAATCCATATGGCTATATCATATATACATTCTTCTCAAATCTCTATTGAGGAAGGGTGCATCCACGTCCATTTGCCAGATTTCGTAATAATAAGCTATAGTCGCAAGTAATATCTGAATGAACTTGAGCATTGTTACCGGTAATAAGGTATCATAGTCAACTCCTTGACTTTGTTTGAAACATTTTACAAACATTTTAGCCTTATAGGTCTCCAACTTGCCAACTACTCCAGTACTTGTCTTAAAAACTTATATACACCCTTTAGGCTATATGCCTACCGGAGGGTTAACTAAAGTCCACACTTAATTTTTATACATGGAGTCCATTTTGGATTTCATGGTCATCTGCCCTTTTCTACAAGTGTCTACTACTCATAGCCTTATCGTATATAACGGGATCATCATCTAATCTATGATGTGTGCCTTATCACCATCTACTATGATGAATCCATATCTCCTAGGTATCTTCGGTACTCTTCAAGATTTACGGTTCAATTGTGGTACATTAGGTCTATCTACAGGTTCCTCTATTTGAGTTAAAGTTCTTTGTGGTTCTTGAAATTCTTCAAGATCTATAATCTTCCCACTATCCCCTTCAATGATAAACACATTTATCCAAGAAGACAGAGTGTTTCGTTACAAACACCTTTTGCTCAATAGGATTATAGAACATACAACCTAAACTTACTTTAGGATATCCCACAAATTTGCACTTGTCAGATCTTGTCCCAAGCTTATCCTTTTTGAAACCTTTTTCACATAACTTGGACAACCCCTAATCTGAACATACTTAAGACTAGGTAGGTTTCCTCCATGTCCATAACTAATATGGACACTATGTCCAACAAGGTATAATTTTTCCTATTAGATACATCAATCAATTATTGCGTATCAGGAAGCGTTCATCATGAGAAAGTAACATTTTAAGATGATCTAGAAACCCATTGCACAAGTATTCCCTTCCTCGATCTAATCTAAGAATCCTAATACTTTTCCAGTTTATTTCACTTATGAATTCTTTAAACTTTTCAAATAATTCAGACTTGTATTTCATCAAATACACATATTCAACTTTTGAATGATAATCCCTTTTTCTTTTATTAGTTTGTTGAATTTGAAAAATATTTTCATGTGAGTCAAGTATGTAAAGTCCATCAAGTAATCTTCCAGTTCCAAACAAAACATTATTATTATAAATAGAACAACCAATGTTCTTTATTATAATATCTAAACTTTCTTTGTCTAACAATGAAATAGTAATAATGTTTCTAATGAGGACTGAAACATAATAACAACTTATTAACTTAATAGACTTGCCCGTAGGCAATGCTAGACTATAAGTTTCTATGGCAAATGCAGCAATCTTCTCTTCATTCCTCACACACATGATTGCTTTTCTTTTGTTTAGCTTTCTACTTCTGCTTAGGCCCTGCATGAAATTGTATATATGTGAACTATAGCCGGTATCCAATACCCAAGTAAAACCTTGACATACAGAAAGATTTATTTCAATTATGAACAAACCTATATCTGTAACTGAAGCTTCACTAAGCTTCTTCTAGTTATCCTCTACAAGATAATCCTTGCAATTCTTTTTCCAGTGTCCAGGCTTATTGCAATGGAAGCAAACTCCTTTGATATCCTCATCAGTTTTGTTCTTATTATCCTTTAGTTTTGCCTATCCATTTGCCTTCTTTAAATTTTTCTTCTTTTCAGAAGAACTTTTGGCATGCTTCCTTTTTCTTGGAAGTTTCATCTACTAGTAAGACGTAGTCTTTGTTGGTTGGAAAGTGACTCTCAATAGTTTTCAACATGTTAATCAACTCAGGAAGGCTAATCTCTAGCTTGTTCATGTGAAAATTCACAATAAATTGTGAAAAGGAGTCCGGGAGTGTCTGGAAGATCAAATCATGGTTCAACTATCTATCTATGACAAAACCTATTTGTCCTAGTTGTTCAATCAGATTGATCATCTTAAGGACATGTGTTTGTACTGTAGTGCCATCGGTTATTCTAGATCGGAAGAGCTCTGATATCTAGCAGACCAACTTTGCTCACCATACAAAACTTGAAGATGCCACAACCTAGTAGGATCATCCATTTTCTCGTGTTGATGTTGTAAATTATTACTCATGGATGCCAACGTAATGCACTGAGCCACCTGTGCATCATCTTGCCACTTTCTAAAAGTAGAAAGTTCTTCCTCAAAGGTATTTTCTGTAACTGTTGCAGTAACATGTGTATTAAGGACATAAGATAGCTTTTTAGCCTTGAGAACTATTCTCAAATTCCTTAACCAATCCATATAATTAGGCCCAGTTAACTTATTAACATCCAATATGCTCCGCAGTGATAATAAATTAAGAATTGTAAAATTCTGTAAATAAATTTTTAATTTAACAACATTAGCATGCATTCATTTTATTAATATATTAATTTAGGTCTTTATTAAAATGGTGTCTCCCACTATTTTCATCAAACTTGCACATATTAATTATTGTACAAGGTTTGTTGAAACTGGCATTCAATATACAAATTGAATGGAGTTAGGATATTTGCCTTAAGCGTTCTTTACAAAGTTATGATAACTCGTCCTTCAAATATTTTACACATTTAAGTTCACGTTGACATACCGATTAATTATACAATGACATTAATTAAAGATTTACGTTAAATTTATTTTACGTTCTATAATGTTTCTTTTTATTTGAAACATAACATTCAACTATATCTTTAAGATTTGGCATGGCATCACGACACTAGCGTAGCTCATCAAGTACGCCTACACGAACGTCTAACGTCGGAACACATAAACACCCATCACTGAGCTTTCTACAGTACCAGCGCTGCTGCGCCATGATCATGCTTATGGTTGGCGCTGCTGCGCCAATCATGCAGGGAGATTTTCAGTTTTATGAAATTTTTAGCTTTGAACAATTTTATTGTACCTAATTCAGAATATCATAACTTCCTCATCCGATATCGGAATGAGTTCGTTCTTGCTCATAACATTCCCTACATTTTCTCTTGGATGGATTAATTTTTCAGTCTCTAACTAATCAAAAAGCTGGCTCAAAATCCTTCATGAATCCGTTTTTGCTAAATAATGTTTTCGACGTTAAACTTCAAATCAACGTAACTCGCTCATTTGAAGTCGGATTTAGCTCGTTCTTGAGCCTACAACTCACTTATACTACAAACTAAAAAACCCTTAAAAATCGTAATTTTCTGAAAGCTTTACATACCTAAAAACTTCACCCGAAAATCATACCAACTTAGAGGTTTTTATCTTTTAAGGTCTTTCAGTAAAATTTTTGACATAACTTTGTTATAGTGTATTTTTACACCGTTCTACTTGGACCATTTACTTAACTCCCATATGTACGTTTCCTTCTTCTTGAATTTCAATTAGTCCATACAGATAATCATCTACGTTAGTCTATTTATAGTCCTCTAAAGAGTTATTCTCCATCTTTATACTCGGTTTACGTTTTTAGTTTTTCGTTGTCTTAATATGCAAATTGCCAGTAGTTTACAAGTTCATATACTATATCAACAACCTTATAACACTAAGATCCTTCATGATCTTCCATCACAACAATAATAACCACCAACAAAACTTTTAAAGAAAAGAGATGGATGAATTAAAGTTTTAGGCTTACCTTTGTTGTTCTTTCTTTCTTTCTTTCTTTCTTCTTCTTCAAACTTGATGAACTAAGATAGATCCTTGCTCTATTTCTTCTTCTTATGCCCCTATTTCTCTTTTGCTCTCTTAACACTTAACAAAAGCTACTTGCTTTAGTTTTTGCTTATATAAAAGCTACTTTGTTTTTCTTGTAAGTTAGTCACTTGACTAATGTCTTCCATAGTCTTACTTCTCATCTATCACATCTTACTAATCATCCCCCAAGGTTAACTAAATCAACCATCAATTAACTTAACCAAATTTAGACAAAATCATTACTTATTATCACTTATTGGATAATAGGTATGTCGACGTTGGGAAAATTTGTGTCCCTTTCGGTGCTTGCCCTTTTGTGTTCTCATTTGGTGAGTTTTGTCTGAAAAGGTGAGTTTGAAAAGATCCGACATATGAAAGTCGACGATTTGACTTTTAGAGTCACCAGTTGGTAGATTTGAAGTGGTTGTACCAATCAATCGATTTTGAAAAGGTTTACACAAAGGCCCAATGGTTAGACACTGTTTAACTGGCATTGGAAACTGAGATTCGTTGGGTTTGGGGGCTTGTTTAAGCGGGGGGAAGGTGTTAGGCACCCCCCGACTTCCATGAAAACACAGTTACCACAACTTTTTAATTAACAGATTTATATGCATATATGTGTCTATGTATTGGGCCTATGTGCAATTATCTGGAAGTAATGCAATGCCTCGTTTGCACCTATATACAAAGGGTTTGACTTGTCTTAAAGTTTAATTTTAACAAGATATAGCAGTGAGGTTTTGGAACACAGGTTTTCAAACCCTTATGCTCAATAGTAATTGAGGCCTTTGATATTTCCATTTTATTATGTATTCGGCTTGATTGCTTTTATTTTTGAGATGCGAAGCATCTTCGAGAAAATAAGATACATAGTAGTGCCGAACTCCTTATGGGCGTGATAGCCATCCAAGGATATCCAGACACCATAGATAATTTACAAGCTAGTTGCAGCTGAGAAATGTCCATCATTGGAACCGAATCTTGATTTAGAGGCTGAATCTTCCATCACATGATTCCTAGGCTCACATGAGAGAGTAATATGTACAAAAGCTAGAAACAAAACTTGATTTAAATAAATCTAAGCTATTATAGCTTCAACGTTTCTAGTTTAGTCACTTTTGAACCGGTCAAAGTTAGAGATATCTAGATTTAAACAAATCTAGTCCACATGCTGGAAGATTAAATATCTACATTGTGAAAGAAGTTAAAGCAGATATATATAACATCAGTATATATATATATATATATATATATATATATAAGCGGTAAATGGTCATGAAGTAAACTCCAAGCCTGACAAAAATATAAATATATATATATATATATATATAAATGCAGTAAACGCTCTGATTATTCTATCTAGACTCAGTTGATTGCGAGGATCGAGGACATATATATATAAGTAGTAGAAAGCTTAAAATATGAAAAATCTTACAGTGGGGCTAAGAAGACTTTAGATAGGTTTTGGGGCCTGAAAACTCGATTTCCACCGCTTAAAATTCAGTATGTTATAGAACACAAGCTTACAAGTATTTAGAAAGAAGAATCACTGAATTTGGAGCACTCTAGCAGGGGTTAAAGGCTGAAATGAACATAGTTTTCTCTCTTTTCTTCTGTTTTGCTTTTCAAATGAGTTATTGGGAGCTCATATTTATAGACCAAGGACCCGTGGGTCTACCACGCATTACCCGGCCGCCCTCGGGCTCAATGTGTCTCGTCGTCTCAAGTATGTCTTGTCCAAAAAGCTTCTGCGTTGTCCGCTCGAACATTCATAACTTTTAATCCGGGCATCTGATGGAGTTGTGTTGTACCTTTTTAGAAAGCCGTTGTCGAGAGCTACACAATAACATAGGATTAGAGATTGTCCGTGTAATGCCCGAGAAAATCGGATCATTAATGAATTAAATTTTTATTTGATTATGTGGATTAAATGAATTTAATTGATTATTTATGTGAGTAAACAATTTGAAGGTCGTTCTATGACCTAGAATGTGTGAATGTGGTTAGTATTCTGGATATGTGCTAGGATTAATTGTTTTGAATTTCTAAGACGAAAATAAATTTTTTTCGGGAAAATTTCTGTAAAAACACTATTCATCCATTTCTGCTCGGGAACTGAGTTTGAATTTTTGAGAAACGCGTAATGATAGAATTCTAAGACGAGATGGAATATTCAATAATATTTCAGTTATGGCAAACGAAGTTTTTGCCTGCGGACTTAAAACCTAAGGGTTAGTGAAAGTGCTTTCAGAGAAGAAAGCGTAATGCGTATAATAATTAGAATTATTATACGTACGATATACGAGTATGATACTAGTCAGAATACGAGTATAATATGAAGAATATTTTGATGTATAATACGAATATCGTATGAATACTAAACGAAGGGAATACGTGATTTATAAGCGTAGAATACGATTAGTTCTTAATGAATTATGAGTTTAAGGACTTTTTATAATCCAATTGGACTTGGATTATATCAAGACCAATGAATTGTGTAATCAAGCCAAAGTTAAGGCCCGAATGTTAAGTTAAGTCAAGCCCGATCCAAGAAACCAAACCGCGGATCGAACCGGCGGGTCACCGGGTGAGTAAAACCCATGGGGCAACCCATGGGGAGACCCATGGGCATGTGGGCCAGCCACTTGGCCACAAATTAAAGTGATTACTTGGTGGTTAAGTTATTATGGAGGTGAGAATAGTAAGGAGGTCACCAAATGACCATTATGCCCTCTATTTGAGTTTCCTATAAATAGAAGCTTGGCTAGGTCATTTGATAGTTTACAAATATTAGCCAACATATATTGAGAGAGAGAGAGAGAAAGAGCTAGAAACAAGCAATCAAGCTACTTTAAAGCATACCATATACGTTTAGTCAAGAACACGAAGAACAAAAAAGGTAATATTTCATAAACGTTAGTATTCGACCCTTTTCGATTTATTTTTTGTAGAGAATCATAGATTGGTGGAGCATGTCTCTTCTGGAGGGATAAGGATGTCTATTAATGATTAAAACATTGATAAGTCACGTTTAAGTAGAAATCATAAGGGTTTACGTAAGTTTAAACCGTAGAAATCTTTGAACGTTAACTTGATTGTTGATGGACAAATTGAAAACCATCATTGATAGGGTATGCGCCTCTTACTTGGTTAGTATTTAGATGAGGAATCATTGGAGTTGTTCCATTTGATTTGGAATATAGAACACGAGTAACGAAGTTGTGGCAAATTTTATGGAATTAGACGTTAAATGTCAAAAATGTAGAAATCTCGGATTGATAGTCAAAAGTTACCGTGTGGCTTGGAAACTTTGGTTTTTAATGCCAACACGTGAGATAAGGTATTCAAGAGTTGTGGACTCAAGAATCGTTGAATTCTGACTTAGAACGAAGAAAATGAGTATTAAACGCTCACAAACGATAAATGAACGCTCGATAATTAACTAAAAGGTGAATTCTGAGTTAACAGATTAGAAACTATAAGATTCTTGTAAACCATGTCTAATGTTTCGAATAATGTATTAATGTTGAATTGTAATATTGATTTGCGAATGTAAACTATTGTAGTATTAAAATGATTCTGAGATTTAGATGCAAAGGTTGAAGGTTTTGGGAACGAGGATAGTTTGTAATAGAAAATTTTAATTATTCCACAAATTTCAATGGTTGTATTATCGTTTAATAATGTAAAATTAGAGGTTGAATGTATTATTAACGACCGAAGTCGAGAATTAAATTGTATAAATTTTGGGGTCGTTATAGTTGGTATCAAAGCTGATAGGTTAGAAACCTTAGGTAAGAGTACCTTAGGCTATAACCTTAGAGAAGAGATGTGAAAATAAGGAACGAATAATCTCAAATAGAGTTTGAACAATAAGGGATTAAAACTTGCGTGAAAGGATTCAAAGAAGAATCTCGCAGAGTTATAAGGAATATGAATGTGGGGTTACCCAACTCCAATAATAAGGATGTAAGGTGATAATAAATAGACAATGTCTATAAAAAAAGAGAATGATAAAGAAGTTAAGAATAGAGAGTTATATCTAAGTGGTGTAATTGTACTCTTCGTAGTTGATGTATGGTATCTGGGCTAAACGATTCCTTCATAGAGCTGAGGTATATACGAACTAGCATCTCAGAACCTAGTTTGTTGGTTGTTTGTGGGAAACCACTTAGCGTACCATATTGAAACTATTAGAGACTCGATGTGTACCAAGTTTAGAAAATGGATATGTATGATGAAAATGTGGAACTCGATTGGAATGTTGAACAATATAAATGAAGTTAGAAATTCTTAAAGCAGGAATTGTTATATAAACAAGAAGATTCAAAGAAGAATCTTGAAGAGATATGTAGATAAGAAATGGGAGTTACCTAACTCCAATAGCTAAGATAACGAATAATGTCGTAAATAAAAGGAAAGAAAAAGGATCGTAAAACAAAACGATCACAAGTTAACAAAAGAATTTTAAGAGAGATTATTATAGAATAAGATCACGACGCGGTCTGTTTAAGTTATAAAAGAAAGATGGTCTATAATGTTTGAATAATTATAGCTTAATGCTATGAAGATGGTGTACTATGAAAAAGTACGAGATAACTCATGAGGAGTTATAGATAATGTGATACGAGGAATTCATATCGAGCAAAGAGCAAGTTAAGAGTAAGATAGAGTTAGGTGGGATTTCAATTGAGGATTCATGTGATGGCTGAGTTGTACAAATCTTTGTATGGGCGAGGGTTTTGTGCTTGCACTCAGTTTATCATATTGATAATCATTGGAATGTTGGTGTCGCGTTATCTATGTATATGTAGCGAAAAGGTGATTCTTTTCTCATGTGTATGTTTGATAGTTAGAAACTATTAAGATTAGACAGATATTATTAGGATTAGGCGCGGTTCTTAAAACTAATGCATATGGTAAGTTCGTGACTCATAATAATATGTTATGTTTTGAACCTCTCGTGAATGGGCGCCTATGGTCTGACTAGGATAAGTTCTTAAACTCATATTATTGTGGCAAGTCCCGAACTTCCAATGTGCGATAAGTTTGATGAACTGGGGTATAATTAAGTTATGAATGGAGTATTGAGGATGATAGGAATAGATAGATCTTTTAAGCAATGGATCATTACAGAAAATGGAGTTGATGGTGGAAGCATAGGTATTCTAAATCCACTAGCTATGCTAGACTTTCAAAATTTATTGACTTCGTGCTGATGTTTACACTTCTATTTTCTTGAAAAACATTTGATCAAATGATGGAACCAATGAGTTTTAACAACAATACTGTTATTCGTATGTCAATGCTAATTATTTCGGCTAGACAAAAATGATTTGTAATATATCAAAATGTATTTTATATCATTAATGCATCATGTATTCTGGTGCAAAGATGATAAAAACGATGGAGTCATCAATGCAGTATTACCTAGTGTTGGATGTGATCTAAGGATCGTTAGCCCACTATGGTATGATGTATTATGATAAAATCACCAAATAGCGGAATCCTCAAATCGAATTTATAAATCTACATGTCGGTATCATGACGTCATAAAAAGATTTTTGAGATTTCTTTGAGATATGAGAATACATATGTATGTATGTATATGTATATTTTGGTTGATGTCTGAATTGTTGTAGAGGTCTATGCTATTTGATTCAGCTAGACAAATATTGAAAGATGTTCATGAAATTCAAGAGTTTCTTGAGAAGTTATGCCAAACCTAATTGTTTTGGTGCGGATTCAAATATTGAAAAGCTGAGATGAACAACCCTATTATTAGGGGTTGCGCTTAGTTTTATACTTTGCGCTAAAATGTTTGTATACAATACATGTACAATAGGTTGATCACCTGGAGTACTTGCGGAGGGTGTTTTCAGTCTTTGTGATTGATAAACATTCTACCAAAGAGGGTTTAAAGTGTGAAGAACCGGGTGTGAAGCACTATTAAACCTAGAGAATAGAGTTCATGGTCTTGTGACCCTCATCATGATTTGGAATCTTTTAAATTCCTGAGTTATTCATACTACTTCCCAATTATTGAACAATTATGGATGATTCTTGTTTCTGCAAGATAGAAGTGAAAAAGGAAAGTATTCCTTAGAAAGAAGTAAGTCGTAAAATGCGACACTGAATGATGGATATGTTGAATAAGTGAGAAAAGAAATTTTGAAGTGAGAAGGATGTGAGTTATCAAAGAATAATGTGAAACTTTTAATAGAAAAGTTTAATAATTGTAGAATGATGTTTGTGGAAAGAAAGTGGTTATAGAAACAAATGAATGAATGAAGTAGTGACGTAAAAATCTACTTTGATAGAGTGAATGGATAAAGATTAATAAATAAAAAAAATAAATTTCGAGGACGAAATTCTTAGAAGAAGGGGTGAATGTAATATCCCGAGAGTTTGATCATATAATATATGATAATGATCCTTAGAGAAAGATAATGAACGAGTCAAAGAATATGTAATACTCAAATATAATTGAGTCTAAGTAAATATTATGAAATAAAACTTATAAGAATTTATTATCAAGAATGGTGAGAGTAGAAAATATAAAACCTATATTAAGGTAATGTGTTGAAGTTATTCAATGAATAGATTTGAGAAAAACCTGAGTAAGGTAGGGTTTCGGTGATTTCGAGGACGGAATCCTTATAAGGAGGGAAGGATGTGACATCCCAGATTTTTAGAAATTATAAATGAGAATTTTATAAATAAAAGTATTATTTATGAGATATGTTGGGTGTGACTATGTGTATATCATATATTGTAGAATATATGAATTGATGTGAAGAGAATATTATATATTAATTTTATTATATATAAATATTTAATTGAATTATTTATTGAGCTAAATAAATAAATTTTGTTTTGATTATAGAGTAATGTAATTAAGTGTAGCGATTAATTAAATGAATATTTAGTATTTAATTTAATTAATATAATAAATTTATGTTATAGTTCTAATTTAATTGAGATAATTAAATTAGATGAGTTATGTGATGATTGTTACACAAAATTATAATTAACAAGTAAATATAATTATGTGACAATTTGATGAGATTGATTGATGTTGAGCTATTGATTAATTAAAATAATGAGTATTTGCCAAACATGGTCTTAGGCTTTTCAAGTTCAAATTGGTGTAACCTATGTATTTACTAGTAATTAGTATATCTAATAATTACTAGGAGTTACATATATTATATATTACTAGTATTGTATATTATATGTATATACTACAAGTTAGTATGTTAGTTTTAGAAAACAAACCAAAGAAAGAAGAAGTGAGTTAGAGAGAGTTGTAGGAGAAGAAGAAGAGGAAGAAAAAGAAGAAGAAGTGAAAGCTTTGAGAAGACAAAACAAGCCCCATCATCATCATCTCCATCTCTCTCTTAAATTCATACTAATAAAGTTATAATCTAAATTCTTTGTTTTAATTATATTTTTATGTTCTTCATAATGTAGATAATTATTATGTAGAAGTTGTATTGAGAAATTGAGAGAGATAGAGGAATTGAGATGAGCTAGAAGAAGAAAAAAAAAAAGCTAGAAGAAGGTAACTTCTAAACTCCTATTTAATCCTTGATTTTTTTTGGCTAGATTTATGTTCTAGGGTAGTAGATCATGCTTAATCTGTTTGTATTGGTTTAATCTTGGATTATTAAGAATCGAACAAGAGGATTCAAGAAAGAAAATGAAATGGAAAGAAAATATGAAGAACAAAATTCGTAGGTTTTTAGTAATTGTGGACATATCTTGTGAAATTCATACCTCTTTAGGTATAATGAGTTCGAAAGTGAGCCTTATATCAAATCGAAGATATGGAAGTAAGCTATATTCTGAAAGTGGAATCACATGAAAACTCTTTGTAGATTTCTTGCAATGTCTGGTTTAGTAATGCTGGTATGAAGGGAAAATAATCTGTCCAGAAAATCAAAACTGTTACGATTTCTAACTTTGAAAAATTCATATAAATTCGTGTGTTTTGAATCTGAAGAAACTTAAAACTATAAAGTTGTAGATATGGCTAGCTGGACTCTTGAGATTGTGCCATTTTATGGACCGGAGCATGTCCGAAATAAATTGTTTAGTAAGGATGTCCAAAAAATGAAATTTTCTAGACTAGTTGATGAATTACAGAATCTGGTTTAGATGGATAAGGGTCTGACTTTAAGGCCTAGATGAGGTTGTAGTACACTGAGTAAGGGTTAATTCTATTTAAGAAGGAACAAAAACGGACATGTAACGAACGAGTTACGTTAAAAATGAAAACAACGTTTTGTTAAAGAAATTGTGAAGATGAGTTTTATAATTCTGTTTGAATTAAGATTTTGGGTGATGATATATTTTGATGATTAAAAATATGTTTTTTGTCATATGTAATGAGTATAGATATGTGTTATCATATTCTATGCATAATTAACCATTTAAGATCAAGAGTTGAGATAAGTTATTGTGTGCACATAACGTGCTCGATAAAATGCCTAAGAGTAATAGTGTTTTCTAAACTTTGGTATACAAAGTGTCTAACTAATGGCTAATATTGGATATCTAAGTATGAAAAGATGATAATACAAGAATAATAATGTACAGAAATCGAAAAGGGTAATTTTGATTTATAAAGGAAAATTAAACATGTAAACAATGTGTTGAATATGCATTTTTGAAACCAAAGTGGTATAATAAAATGGTGTGATATACGCACATTAAACTACAAGTGTGATAGTCTAGCATGTGTGGTGATGAAAATGAAAAATAAAACTGAGTTGCATATAAAATAGTTAGATGTCTATAAAGACATTATAAAGGATAATAAGATAAAGTAAGGTCTTACAATAAATTTGACCATGAGATTGAGTATTGATTTTATTTATTATCCATCTCACATACAGTGTAGGTTGTGCAAGGACCTTGAAGTATTAGCGTGTTGGTAAGACGCCTTAAAAGGCAAGTCTTTCAGTTCCTTTTTGCTATGTGAACTTGATGATGATCTGCTTTAAAATTTTAGTGTATGATGTATTATATATGTCAAAAGTATGAAATGTGAAAGTCAATCTATGACTATGATGATTGAACTATGAATGTTGATTGAGTAAGGAACTCAATCTTTATAGTTGTTATGTGAACTACAACATGTATACTATGTTTGTTTATGATTATTATTGTATGTTGAGCATTTTATTATGTGCTACATGATGCATAAAAACTATTAGATTTTGCTGAGCTGTCGAGCTCATTCTTGCAAATAACCATTTTTGCAGATTCAAGAATTGAAGGTAACGTTATGTGCTACTTGATTGTTATGGATCAAAAGTGATATATATAGATTTAATATCCTAGCTAAGTTGTTATTCTTGTAAACCATGTCTAATGTTTTGAATAATGTATTAATGTTGAATTGTAATATTGATTTGCGAATGTAAACTATTGTAGTATTAAAATGATTCTGAGATATTTAGATGTAAAGGTTGAAGGTTTTGGGAACGAGGATAGTTTGTAATAGAAAATTTTAATTATTCCGCAAATTTCAATGGTTGTATTATCATTTAATGATGTAAAATTAGAGGTTAAATGTATTATTAACGACCAAAGTCGAGAATTAAATTGTATGAATTTTGGGGTCATTATAGCAGCGCCAGAAGTGGGATTTTTTTAATTAAGTTAGTTCCTAAGTCCAATTGATTATAAACCGATAGTAGGACATGAGTGTACTTAATGTGAATGATAAGACTAACTTTAAATCACTTATAAAGTGATAACGTTAGAGGGTTAAGTATGGTTTAATAGGAATTAAACGAGGATTACAAAAGTATAAATAAGTAAACTGTGAACGGTATTCAACGTTGGTACTTCGCCAATGATGATTGAGTCTCGATTGGTAACGTAAGAACGTTAACAAGCCGTGATGAAGGGTAGTAAGTCTAATTGATCTTATTAATGAAATGAATTCAATTAAAACTTAGAAGAGAAAGAAGTTTGTAATAAACAATATCATTAGATTGTTTGGTAGCTAATTACAGTGTGCTATGTGAATATATCATGTAGATACTGTAAAGACTGAGAACTGCTTAATATTATATTCGAAGACGCTTGAAGGCAAGTTTTCTTATTGCTTGTCTAACCTTCGTGTTAGCCAAGTTTTCAGTGATTCATGTTATGAGATGTATGAATTATTTTACGTAAGGGTCGATGCCAGTTTTAACTCGGCTAGGCTATTCTTAATAGTTAGATTGATTTGTTTACAAGTCTTTCGATATAGAACTATTAACGCTATCCTATGCCAAGTATTTGGTACAGATTAAAAGGTAAGTTTGTATATGAACAAACAAATGTATTTTCATCGATTATTCGATGGGCACGCGAGGTTGCCAAAACTTAAACGTAAATACGTTTAACGGATGAGTGTTGATCAACATAGAGTACTATAGGATGATCACCTAGAAGTGCTCGTAAGTAATACCAGATGTACGGCCTTAGTGTCGGGATGTCCTTTTTATGAATGAAAATGAAAAGAGTATGTTCATGGTCTTTTGACCGGTTCAGAATTCCTAAGCTATTATATATACTTTGGAATCGTTGTTATGAAATGAGAGGTACTAGTCAATGTTTCACAGTACTTCATAGCTATTTGTTCAGTTATGGAAGATAATCATATAATTCTCGATGTGGCATTTATATTATCCTTTGTTAGACTTGCTGAGCTAGTTATGCTCACTTCTTGCTTGAATTATATGATTGCAGCTAAGGCTGAATGAACTGAGGGTTCTAAGAAAGATAAAGGCAAAGCTAAGATGGATAGTTAATTATTACGTAATAGACTTGTGACACCCCCAAATCCGGGTACTTCAATTTCCACATGATTTGGTGTTCACTGTACAAATATCATCTATCTATCTACCCATAATAAATGCAAACCATGTAATAGATAGAAATAAATCCTCCCCTTATGGGGTTACAACATCTAAATAATAAATACAATTCCAGGTCAAACTAACCTTAAATATCTGTGCGAAAACATAAACAAATAAGTCTTAAACAACATCAAGTCTTTACAATAACATTCTAAAAATTAAATAACAAGTCTTCATCACTTATTAGCTTTGCCCTTGCCTTTACTAGTAGAAGGCTCATTATACCTTTCATTCTTAACTGCAATGTTATTATTACGCAAGACTTAGCATTATTGCCCACAAGTATAAAAATGAAATAAAAATATATAATAACATGCGAGTGAATCAAAGACTTCTAAAATAAAAGCTCAACTTTTGAATCGAGAAGGAATAACAAGAGTTCAAAAGATTCTGAGGGTCACAAGACCTTCAACTATGTCCTAGGTTATCAAGGGTTATACTTGAAACCTTTAACAGTCATAAGACTATGGACTCTTCTACTCGTACTTAGGGGGATCAGCCCTTAGTACCATACTGTGCATAATATCTTAACGCTAACACATAAGTAATCCTTATACAGGGTTGTTCATCTCAGTTTGACATTAGAGTCCGCACCAAAGGAAGTTTGGTTTGGATAAATCAATAAGGGTTCTGAATTTAGAACGTTCATCAACTATGGACTAGTTGAATCAATGAGGGTTCACTAGTCTAACAAGATTCACAATAAATGGTAATTAAATTGAATAATAATCTCAAGAGGTATACAATAGGACAATTATTATATAACAGAATCATACTTTGAAAAGATAATTAACCTTTAATATAACAATTGAACTTGATTAATAATAATGAGAATAACTTGAATAATGATAACGAGTAGGGTTAGGAAACTTGCCTCGTGCGTAGATTACACGTTAATTAAACATGTTCCTTGAATTTAATCATACATATCATTTTCATTCATAACTATAGTTAATTATAATGTAACTAGTCATCAGAAGTTCATTCTTTTTGTCTAATTCAAATTATGACTATACTTAGTCAAATTATCACACTTATTGTCACATAATAAACATTTCACGAATAATAAGCTAATTATGCATTCAATAATTTAATCCACATGCAATTATATTACTGACATGTTAATAATCTGTTTTAATATCTCATTATACTCCTAACATATTTTTATGTTCATTAGGTTAAGTTACTATCACATTTCTATACTTGAATACTAAAAAAAATTGCATTTCTGGACATTCTGCTAAGTGGCCATGTATTTCACGATTATACTTGGTCTTCACGCAATTGCTGACCGCCGGCGCTACTACTGACAGACTTGGCGATGAGGCGGTGGCTGCCATGGCGTGAGTTTTAGGCACAGGTTGGCATTTGCATTTGACACTCCGGTTTTCTAAATTTCGATTCATGAAGATAATGAGAATCGGTGAAATTTATCATTACATGGTTACTAAATTCATCAATTGAAACATACCCATATACTAGAATTAGTACATAATCATTACCCAACCTTTATAGAATGATTCTAACCAATTAAAACACATAATCACTGAATTAAAACATGTAATTTTCACTGTTCTTGAAGGTTTTGAACACAAAACATAAAAATTACCACTACGGATTCGTTATAACACCAAATCCATCTATTCAAGTTTTGTCTTCTTCATTTTAGCATGCATAATTATATACAAGTGGAAATTTTACAAAACAATTTATGTTTGACATATTAAAATCACGTATAAGGGCCATATGGCCATATTCCATACTCTGTAAATTTTGAAGAAATAATATACGTTATAATATTATGAAACTGATGATATGGGAACCTATAATATATAGTAAAACATGCTATGCTAACATATTATCACATATATCCACATAAATAATACAATTTTCCAATTTACAGAGACTTTACAAAATTTTGAAAGCCAAATTCATAAAACTCCAATAACGTAATTAACAATTGGGTTGAAGAGCTTACCCTTAAAACAATTTCTCTGACTTTCACGTTCTTCTAAAATACCACAATAATTCACACTGCTTCTTTCTATTTCACTGAAATTCTCTCTGGGCATTATTTGAGTGATGGTTTCATCAGACTCAGTCACTCCACCTGCTGGATTGCGAGGTGATGATGACGCCGATGGATTGGCGATTTATCACAGGAATGGAGTTTGGAGGGGAGCCAGTGTCTTGCATGGCGAATATTACCCCTACTGCCGTCAGATCCTTGTTAGGAGTTTCGGCGGAGGTGCTCAAAGGTAGGACTGCCCGTTCAGGTCCTTTGAGTGTAGATGCTATGAGCGGGCTTTTGAGTGAGCCCATGCCTGATGATGTCAGAATTAGGGATCGCGTTCTGAGGCAATTTTTCTTGATGAGCATTAGAGGCTGCTTTATAACAGATAACTCTTCTACGGTTTCTTTCGCATTGATCAGCGCTACACGTGATGTGGACCGTATTGGAGAGTATGATTGGGGATCCTATACCTTTGCCAATTTCCTCCGGGGCATGCGTATGCGCTCACAGGGTTTGACCAAGGCTTGGCTAGGATTTTACCCATTTTTGCTGGTGAGTATTTCTCTTGTCTTTTCCCATTTATAGGTTAAGAGTGTTTACTGATAGCAGATGTTTTGCCATTATGTTGGCAATTTTGGGCCTATGAGAGGCTTTCATGCTTGCGTCCTGTGAGTGTGTTAGATTTAGACACCTATTCACGAGGACGACGATGGCATCATTCTATTTTGCTGGAGGTCCCTATAGCTGAGGGCTTCACTCACTGCCGTATGCAGCTGGAGTTGCTGACAGCTGATACCATCACATGGATTCCCTATTCATGGGAACACTTGACCATCAGCTTTGAGGATGGATACCCGACTGGAGTCAAGTATTTAATTTCCACCAGGAGAGTTCCTCTCTTCACAGATGGAGGCTGGGAGCTCTATTTAGGAGAGCGTGCTATTAGGAGCACCACATGTGAGATTCATATGTCGATCTTACCTCCTGCTAGGCGTTATTGGCCTGTATCGCACTCACCCGTCACTGATATCCCATTGTTGGTGGTTGACGGTATTGCATTATCAGAGGGTCCATGTACTCAGGAGATGTTCCAGCGGTGGTGGTCCCCTCTCACTATTGGAGCCCAGTCCCGCGCCACACAGTTTATGGGGATATGGTTCCAGGATCCTTGATGATGACGAATTGGATAGCTTGTGTCCGAGATCCGACTCATATGACCCAGATTGATAGTTTGACCCGGTAGTTGGACCAGGCACATGTATTTATCCGGCATTTGGGTAGAGATCCAGCAGAGGCGGATTCATTTGTTCCTTCCAACTCAGGCGTTGGCCCCTCAGATGACCCATTCGGTTTTGTCGGTGCAGATCCTCCTCTATATAGGCCTGACATTCCTGTTGATAGAGATCCAGTGACTCAGGAGGAGTTACATCAGGTGGACAGGATTGATGATGTGGACATCGACACCTTGGTCTTCTTCTGATGTGTATTCTCGTTATATCTTTTGATAGGCCTCTGTTAGATATTGGGTGGTTGTACCCCATTCTAGCTATATCTTTTGATAGGCCTTTGTTAGTAGTAGGGCATCTGTGCCCCATTTCCCTGTATTTGTAGCTGTACAGAGATGATGTATTAGATTATGATATACTTAGGAATGTATGCACAGTTTTTTCATTCCCTATATCATATTGCCATCTATTATCTGCTATGCATGTATCATGTTATGCATATGTATGTATGTCTAGAGATATTCGACATTGACCCTGGATGGTCTTATGGCACGCACTTACCATACATGATGTCTTCTTCGATAGTTAGTCGTATAGATCATACCCCACCGTCAGTGGTGGTATTGGGTATGCGATCGTGGTATGATAGCATGTCACCACCAGACAGGGTGACTATAGATCATTTGCTGCAGCATACCATGACTTTATTGATGTTTCAAGTTCCCGCAGGGTTTGTAGACGGGATGCTAGAGCATTGGATACCGGATAGGCAGGTTTTCCGATTCGGGACCCATGAGCTGACTCCTACTTTGGAGGAGTATGCGCGATTGACGATGCTGCCTTTAGATAGACCTTGCGTGCATCTGGCTTTGGGAGACATGAGTAGACGGTTCATGACTCTCACAGGATTGCGGGCGTAGAGTAGTGCAGGATGAGCTGACATCTAGCCATATGATATCCCAACGTTTGTTGTATGACAGATTTAGCTTGGAGGATAGCTATTCACGACATTCTAAGGATTTCACCACACCGGAGGACCATTGGCATTTGGCCAGGGTTGATGTACTGATGCTATGCATACTGTCATATGTCTATATGTCGCGTTACATGGATGAGATAGACATTGGTGTTATCATGGCCGTGAGAGCTCTTAGAGAGGGTCGCACCATTATACCTATGATTGTAGCAGAGATCTTGCGGTCAGCATCCTACTGCTGTATTTATCCGACCGGAGTTTTCACGGGTAGTTCGGTCATGTTGTATGTGTGGTTTATGTCACACTTGAGACCGATTGGTACATTTAGACGGCATGGATATTGTTTCACCCATGATGTAGCTATGTCATACTCCTTTCGACCATCGAGTGTATATAGATGCTCATCTGGTCCACATTTTTGGCGAGATATCGAGATCCGTTTAGCATATTGCCATGTTCGGGGCTTAGCTCACCATACAGCTTCATTACTCATGCTCCGGGCATGGACTATCTCCTCTGGGTTTGGTTTGAGGCGTGACTACTTATCACCCACTGGCCGTGATGTCGCAGTTTGACCAGTTTCAGGATTTTCATCCTTTCGAGGGGTCGATAGGTCAGCGTTCAGCTTCTCGATATCTCTCAGCAGAGGACCGATCCCGTGTTTACACTTGTTGGGATTAGCGTGAGATAGCCTCTTTTTCTGTCAGTCATCCAGGTTGTTCTGCAGAGTATTCCGCATGGATGGAGACAGAGATTTTATCGGCTGCGGTAGTATCCACAGTACAGAATAGTGAGTCAGATGATGTAGAGCCCATGGAGGACATCGATTCCCACCTCGAGGAGGAGTCCGCTGCTAGGTTTCCAGTATTTCTTCCGAGTTCTCCTAGTACCAAGATCTTGTTGTGATTCAAAGACTCGACAAGATTACCTAGAAGCGAGTCTTCATCTGATGACCTTTGAGAGAGATCAGGCTTGATCTATGATGTTGACTTCCCTTGATAGGAAGGACGCAGCTCTATTAGAGAGAGACGAGGCATTAGCTCGTAGAGATGTCGTTGTTGTTGAGCGGGATGGGGCTAGATTAGCCAGAGACGCAGTGATAGTCGAGCGGGATAGTGATATATCTGCCCAGGATGTAGCCGTCATAGATAGTACTGCCGTGAGGTCCCTTACCACTGTCATGATTGCAGAGATGAGTGCATATATTGATGATCATATGGTCACCATGCAGATGGCTGCAGATCTATTGGGTTGTGTTGATATTCTCATACAGGAGACCACAGCTTCGCCTCCTTCTTCTGAGAGGGATGTCATGTTGGGCTTGTTAGCTCGCATATACCCTGACTCGTAGATGGACTTGTACTTACCTGCATAGACTAGCTTAGACATTATGTCATGTACAGTTTACATTGTATATATCAAACAACATTATATATATGATAGAGAAATATATTTTTGGATCACTTCCCCTTTTAGATATGCTTTGCTACTTGCTTGATATTTTGCCTGCTGCTTCAGGGCTTGTGGTCTTGATGCATTCTGAATTCCTCCTCGGTGGATGGACATTGAGTTGTCTCTGGATAGTTCAGAATGGATCATCGACCTGTATGTATCCCTACCATCTTTGGTGTCTTGGGACTGGTTTCTATATGAAAATATGAAGAGGAGTGTGGCTTTCCTCTCTGAGATTGATCGCACCACAGATGGTCGCCAGTACTTCTATTCAGGAGAAGCCTAGTTAATTCCATCTCTTATGGATTGGTGTTGCTCTTCAAGGTATGGCCATGGTGAGATGGTCGTAGAATCTCCTATTTGGGAGGAGTTCAGTAATTCCATCCCTTGATCCAATAGAATGAAAATGTGGTGGATTGAAGAATGATCCCATGTCGATTGACAATGGTTTGTATTTTGGTAGGGGTGAGACCACACCATAAATGGTCGCCACGTACTCTATTGAAGAGGAGATCATGTACTGCGTAGTTCAACACAGTGTAAGAGGTTCAACGGCGTATATAGCGAAATGGTGTAGGAATGTTTTTGTTATTTTTGTGAGGAGAAGAGGGTAGAAATGTTTTTGTTGTTTTTGTTTTATTACGACCGGGCCATATGAAATGGTTGCCTACGTACTCCTATTGAAGAGGAGATCGGTCGACGAGTTCGCCCCTCGAAGGCGAGGTAGAAAGCGTAATCCCATGTGCAGGTCAGGGTGCGGGGAGGAGAAAGTTTAATCCTAGGTTGAGGATAAACTGCATGTAGGAGAAGTTTGATCCCATGTATGGGTAGAAAAACTGTAAACGCAAGAGGTTCAATCTGTAGTGGGATGACCTAAGTCGTAGGAACACAAAGGAGAGCCAGATTGCTGGCTTGAAAAGCGTGTTTCCCTGAGGGGCAAACTGCGAAAGAGTTATATGGTGTAAAGGGTTAAAGAACCGGAATGACTGGTGATCTGATGGTTCCGCACCAGGGTGTTTACGAATTACTTCAGACATAATATCGTTTCACAGTGTCTGAGTTGATGAGTTGTGGAAATTCATTGCCGTACATTTCTTGCAATCTGAGAGCGCCACCTGTTAATATTTCCTTGACAACAAACGGACCTTCCCAGTTAGGAGCGAATTTTCCTTTAGACTGATCAAGGATCTTCTTCAAAACAAAGTCATGTTGTTTAAACTGCCGTAGCCAGACTTTTTGTTGTAGGATCGGGCGATCCTTTGCTGATATAACTGACCATGGAAGATAGTCTCGGTTCGCCTTTCGTTTATTAGAGACAATTGGTGATACTTGTCTTGTACCCATTGGTCTTCATCCAGCTGAGCATCTATCAACACTCTGAGGGATTCCATTTCAACTTCTATGGGGAGCACTGCTTCCATCCCATAGGTTAAAGTGTTGGGGGTTTCCCCAGTGGAAATGCGCATCGAGGTTCTATTGGCTAGCAGAGTAAGAGGCAATAGGTCAGGACAATCTTTGTGGTTGGCGGACATCTTTTGCAAAATCTTCTTGATGTTCTTGTTAGCCACTTCAATAGCACCGTTCATCTTCGGACGATAGATGACAGAGTTCAGATGTTTGATGTGGAATTTACTGCATAATTCCTCCATCATTTTGTTGTTGAGGTTCTTGGCATTGTCTGACACAATCACCTCTGGTTGTCCATATCGACAAACGACATTGTTTCTAATGAAAGAAATGATGACTTCTTTAGTAACCCTAGGGAAGGAGGCTGCTTCTACCCACTTGGTGAAGTAGTCGATCATGGTGAAGATAAACCGGTGACCATTACTAGTTTTAGGCTCAATGGGCCCGATAACGTCCATTCCCCACATTGAGAAGGGCCAAGGTGAACTCATATTATGGACTTCCCGTGGAGGGGCGTGTATAGCATTCCCATGAATCTGGCATTGATAGCATCTCTCAACGTGGTCATGACAATCAGCTTTGAGAGATAGCCAATAACGTCCTGTCCTGAGGACCTTCTTGACAAGGAGGGGGCCACTCATGTGGGGGCCATAGACTCAGCCATGGATTTCATCCATAAGTCTTTGGACTTGATCTTTGTCTAAACATCTGAGGAGACCTAGTCCTGTATCTCTTTTGTAGAGCGCATCTCCACTCAGGTAGAATTTTATAGCAAGTCGATGGATCCGCCTTTTCTCATTCGGGCTCGCCTAAGCGGGTATAGATCCATCTCGTAGGTATTCCTTGATATGTTGATACCAAGGATGTTGGATGGGAGGTAGCTAATCCGATACTTCTCCAATTAGTTCCCATAGGGTGGGGCCTTGTGCAAGGAAATTGTGACACTTGGCAAGTGTTCCTTATCTGATATATGAATGAAGGAGGCCAAAGTTGCTAACGCGTCTACAAAGTCATTCCTATTATGAGGAATGTGTAGAAAAGAGATTTCTTCGAACTCCAAAACCATTTTCAAAACTGGAGCAGGTGGTAAAGGCGTGAGAAATGTAATTCCTTGGTTTGATAGATTACGGTGGATTATTCGATTACCAACTCAATCCCCAAAGGCAGATTAACTTTGATGCCCATTGAACGGCCAAGTTTAGCCCCATGAGACAGACCTTCATACTCATTCGTATTATTGGTGTTGACAAACTGTATCGCTTCCTCCGGCTCGAACCTTCCATATTAACATCTCCATCAAAATACATCTTCCATGGCCGACGCGTATCGTCTTGATGGTGTTCTTTGCCTTTATCATTACTCCTTCATCGGGAAATATGTTTCCAAGGGTTTGAAATCCCACGAAGGTCTGCGGCCCCGATTGATCCGCGATTCCTTGACCTTTGATGGACTTTTGAGTCACATACACGATGTCAAATTGTTGTAGGATCAACTGCTATCTGGACAACCGGCAATTTAACATGGGTTTATCGAACATGTACTTGAGAGGATTCACGCTGGATATGAGATGGGTTGTGTGACCATGGAGGTAATGTTGTAATCTCATGGAAGCCCATGCTAAAGCACAACACGTCTTTTCGATCAGAGTGTACTTATGTTCACTGCTGCTAAATCTTTTGCTGAGGTAATAAATAGCTCGTTCTTGGCCTCTATCGTCCTTCTGTCCCAGCATGCAGCCCATGGCATTGTCACTTATGGACAGGTACATGAACAAGGGAACATCATCCCTGGGTAGTACCAAAACGGGAGCTTTGACTAGCTATTTCTTGATTGTGAGGAAGGCATTTTGACACTCATCATTCCATTTCATGGAGGAGTTCTTCCTTAATAGTTGAATATTGGCTCACAGGTTGCTGTGAGTTGGGAGATAAACCTGCTAATGAAGTTGATTCTTCCCAAAAATCCCCGTATTTCCTATTACAATACGAGAATGGGCATTTTACGATGGCTTGGATTTTGGCGGGATCCATTTCAATCCCTTTGTGGTCGACTAGAAATCCTAGCAACTTGCACGATTTAACGCCAAAGGCGCACTTGGCTGGATTCAACTTCAAGTTGTACTTACACAACCTATTGAATAGCTTCTTGAGATGGTCTATATGGTCATCCTCCTTCAGGGACTTGACAATGATGTCATCCACGTAGATCTCGATCTCTTTATGCATTAAGTCATGGAAAAGAGCCATCTTAGCTCGTTGATAGGTGGCTCCATCATTGATGAGGCCAAATGACAACCGTCTATAGCAAAAGGTTCCCCAAGGCGTGATGAAAGAAGTTTTCTCACTATCTTCCTCAGCAACCATTATCTAATGGTACCCTGCGAAGCAATCATCAAAGGAGTACATGTCGTATTGCGCATTATTGTCAATGAGAATGTGGATAAATGGCACGGGAAAGCTGTCTTTTAAGCAAGCTTTGTTCAAATCCTGGTAATCCATGCAAACTCGCACCTTCCCTCCTAGTTTAGGCACGGGCACGATGTTGGATATCCACTTAGGATATGTAGACACCATGATGATGCCAGCTTGAAATTGTTTCACAATTTCTTCTTTCACCTTTAAACTCCACTCAGGTTTCAATCGCCTGAGCTTTTGCTTGACTGGCTTAAATCCCTCTTTAATGGGAAGGCGATGAAGGACAATGTTAGTGGACAAACCCACCATGTCTTCATGAGACCATGCACACACATCCTGGAATTGGGTTAATAACGTAACCATGTCATTCCTTTGGTTTGGGGTAAGGTCTGAACCAATCTGGATTAACTTAGGGCTTTCTAAGGTTCCGAGATTGAAAGAAGTGGTTTAATCAAGGTTGAGTTTAGGTTTGTCTTTGACCCATTCTTGAATTTCTGGAGGCACCTCAATGTCATCCTGTATATCCATCAAGGTTGAATTCATCTCTACATCAAAGGTACAATCCTTGTGGAGAAGAGGCAAATAGACGACAAAAGTACAGTGCACATCTAAATTCAGAGTCCTTAAAAAAAATATGCTTTCACTTAGTATATATGAAATGTGTTGATCATACACAGTGTTAGCATATACTGGCAAAATAAACTGCTAATACTGTACAAAAAAGTAAGCAGTTATTATATGCACAGGGTAGAAAGAGTTTCTGCCCGCTTTACCCTTTACGACCAACGCAAGGAATTCTGTTCCAATTGGCAAGAGCAAAGTCCGGGTGGACCGCAGTGATGGAGGGATTGTCATCATCCTCCCTGTCCCGAATGATAGCCATTATGTCTGGGAAATCATCATCTGGGGTGTATCCGTTGGTATGTTCATCATGAACGATGATGTTTATGCCTGACATCATTCGGATGACGTCTTGCTTGATTCTTCGTTCCTCTTCTTCCACTGTGGGATTTGGAACAAAGACTTCTTTCTCCTTTACCGATACTGGTTTGGGAAATAACATAGCCATTACATTGGCTGGCACCTTTACAGGAGGTTGTGCGGACTCAGATTTTGAAGGCGAAGATAAACGCCGCATGGTTGAAGCTGAAGGAACCTGCTGATGCTTATGAGGATTCCTGTGACTAGAACTGGCAGAATAGCCTAGTCCAGCTATTCCAGTTTGCCCGGTTAATCGAATAGGGTACTTGATACCATGGCAATCTTTACCCAACCCTTGTCCCGGCTTATGACCCAATGACATCATTTCTTGAGTAGCCAACATTACCTCGGCAGAAATCTTGGGTTCGGGCAATGGTATTCCAATAGCATGGTATTGGGTGTATTGCTTATTTCCAAGGCATGAAAACTGACCGGTTCAACATCTGCATTGGCATTGATGAATGGCATGTCTCCGTGTTGAGGACACTCTGGTTCAGCGTTGACCGTGACCAGGCTATTGTTGATAATGTATTTCAACTGTTGATGAAGAGTGGAGGGGACTGCCCCTGCCTTGTGAATCCATGGTCGTCCCAAGAGCAGGTTGTATCCCGAATCTATCTTGAGCACATGAAAAGATACGCAGAATGTGTGAGGACCAATTTTGATTGGCATCTCAATTACTCCAACCGAATTTCACCAGGCCCCATCAAAAGCTTTGATGATAGTATGGCTAATCCGTATTTCGGTTGAGATTGATATTCATCTTCACCAAGGTAGCGTATGGATAGATATTTAGAGAGTAACCTCCATTTATCAAGACTCCAGCTACCATGTATCCGGAGGACAAGATCGCAATGTGCAACGGCTTGCAATGACCGGTCCCTTCGGGCGGTAAGTCATCATCAATAAAGGATATCACATTGTTGTTGAAAATGTGATCAACCAGATGTTGAAACTTTTCCGTATCAACTGATGTTGGTAGATAGGCTTCTTCTAAAACCTTTAGTAAGACCTTCTAGTGATTCTCAGAAGTTAGGACCAAGTCCAGAATTGATATTTGTTGTGGAGCTTCTTTTAAGCTTAAAACCACCTTAGCTTCGTGAAGACCCATAGTGTGGAGGAATTTTTCAATCTTCTCCATGGGTATTTTCCCCTTTGATTTGATGGTAGGCTTCATAACCCGTGGGGAAAGATACAGTGGATTTTCCTTTGACACTGCAACAGTTGTATGTGAGATGAATCCTTCACCTTCTCCATAGTTCCATGGAACTTTGCTCAAGCTAACAATGGGATATTGTGCTCTGCACGACAAGTTGATTGGCTCGGGAGCGGCCACTTTCAAAGGATTGTTTCTTCCTTTAAGTTGAATTGTTGGCATTATGAGTGATTTGTTAACCCCATCAGTTTCAGTGGATATGACTGCTACCACACTCTTCCACTTAGTAGGACCTGTATTCTCACTTGCGTAACTACGATATCATTGTCCGCTAAGTCTTGAGACACCACTATCAATTAGATTTTTGGATAAGGTGGCGGAGTGCCCAAAGATTCTTACATCTTTGTGACCATGAGACTAGGAGTGATATTAACATACTCCATCGTTGTTACGCATACGAATGGGGGTTGATTGGAGGTAGAAGGGAACTGATCCTTCCTTCATTGATTAACATATGAATGATTTCCTCCATAGGTTGGCCCAAATATGTGAATTCCCTTTTGTTGGCAAAATCCCGACGGGCCTTGGCATTTGCTCTCTTCGTCACTTTGTCTTCCACATTTCATTTTCTAAAAGTGACGAGGAATATTAATGACAAGTAGGAGACCGCATGCTCTCGGTGATTAATGACATGTCACTTGATCTTTGATAAGTCACCGGTTAGCTTAATTGCTCAATTTGCTTGCATAGAGCTTTCATCTTTCGTTCCATTGTGGAATCGGAACTTGGCATAATCCCATTTGTCATCACTTGCTTTGAGGGTCCAGGAGGATTCACAATTTGAAATTGGAATTATGTCCATTACTCCAATTTATCATGTTGACTCTTCTTCTTTGTCTTTGAGGAAGAGGTTGTCTTGAAACGTGAGGTTGATCTAGTTTGGTGACCACAATCTCACCATTGTCTATCAGGTCCTGGATCTTGTGTTTCAAGGCCCAATAATCCTGAGTATCATGTCCAGGTGCCCTGGCATGATAAGCACATTTCTGAGCAGCATTGAAACCTCGTCCATTAGGGCTGGCTGATGGAAGAAGATGCGTAATTTTCTTCTGTGTTGTCAGAAGAGTTAGAATGTTCTCGAGGGTATCCCCTAAGGGTGTAAACACTCGAGGGCTTTTGATTTCTCCACCTTTTGGTATTGGAGGGTTCGTAGACTGTGCTTGAAAGGGAGTGTAGTTTCTCCTTTGAATAGGCATGTTTTGATTGCTTTTTTGACCCCGTAGTATCAGGGAAACATCTTCCTCTTTCTTTTTATGGACCCTCCGGGGGTTGTTCCCATAATTTTTGGACTGGATGTGATCAGCAACAACATTGAGTGCAGCTAGGTCTTGAATTTTTTCGGACTTCAATCCCATCTCAGCCATCTCCCCATGTTTGACCATTTCAGAAACTGGTTTGCCGATGTCGGCTAACACTCTTTCATAGAAATGCGCTTCTTGTATGTCTATGAAAGTCATGAACATCTCTGATTCGGTCATTGAAGGACTAACTTGGGTAGCCAGACATCTCCACCTCTGAGCATACTCTCTGAAATACTCGTTAGACTATTTCTTGATCTTGGTAATTTGATACCGATCAGGAGCCATCTGAGTTTGAAAGTTGTATTGAGTGAGGAAAGCATGTGCTAGCTCTTCCCAGCTATGGATCTTTGAATTGTCTAATCTTGTGTACCACGAACGGGCTTCTCCAGTTAGACTTTTCTGGAACAATTGCATTCTGAGCTTTTCGTCCTCTTCATAAGATCCAAGTTCTCCAATAAACACCTTTAGATGTGTGTAAGGATCTCCTAACCCGTCATATTTTTCAAAGTCAGGAGTTTTAAACTTTTCTACATAATTAACATCAGGGAAAATACACAGATCAACATATGAAACACTTCCATGTGTTCCAATTCCTTTGATAGCACGAAGAGTCTCTTCCATTTGGAGGACTTTCTTTTTGATGTCACCAGTGTCTCGGTCTCCAGTGAGATGGGCAGCATCATGAGTTTTGTTGGTCATATCGAACTTCAGTTCAAGTATTGTAATGACTGGGCTTCCTCATTGTGTGGAGGATTCAGCATGTACGGGTATTTTGGGACCCTGATTAGACTGGTGTAATTCTTTGAGTAGAACAGCAAAATCTGTAATTTGTTTGCTTAATCCAGTTAATTCTTTAATAGAAACCGGATTAAGTTAAGTTTGGTCGGATGACGACATGATTGACTGTAGGCCTGTTGCCTTTTTGGACTTTGACCGGGTAGTAGGTCCGATTGGTTCCCTGCGAAAGACTTGCATAGTTTAGTCTATAGGGAATGTAAATTAACATGTTATGTGATGTGTCCATTTTAGGAATTTTATCCTGCAAAACGGATGTCAGCTGTTTGTAGCATGTTAATATGTATGTGTACACATTTCTTCATATTTCTCATTACATGGAGATATATATGGAATGTAATTACAAGTAATTGTGTTTACAAGTAATTTGAAATGAGAGCATGAAGAGACTTTCCTTCGTTTTGGGTTTATCAGAGGCTAACCTATCTTAGGTTACTCTCGCGGCTTTTTGGCATGAAGGTTCCCAAATCATCGCAATCTACTTGATGGGAAGTTAATCCGGTCTTTCAACTGGAGCGAATTTGGGTGGTGCCTTTGTGACAACCCGAAAATTCGTGTTGTCCAGAATTTAGGTTTAAAGAATTAGTTATTAATAAAACTAATTTTTATTAATACTATTATGTGCTATGCGTTTATTAATCGTTCTAGAACCTAGGAAGATTATAAGTCGGGAGTATTCTGCCACGAGCTAGATTGATCGAATAAGAATTTTCAAGACGAAAAATAAAGTTTTTCTAGAACAAAATATTTTTAGGAAAAAGACGAAATATAGGCACTATTCATCCATTTCACTTTCGGAGATTTATTTTGAAATTCGAGAAGTTATTAATTACGTAAAATGTTGAAACGTGATGGAATATTCAAAATATTTCAGATTATGGTTAAAAATGAAGTTTTCATCATGACTCAAAACCCTAAGGGTTGGGAAAAGTGAGTTCCGAGAATTTACTGTTTACGTATAATAATTAGGATTATTATACGTGAGGAATATGAGTATAGCAAGAGGGTTGGTACGATGTATAATACGAATATCGTACGAACTATATACGAAGAAAATAAGAGAATGAGATGTGTAGAATACGATTAGTTTTAATGGCTAATTAAGGATAAGTTAAGTAATGATTAAGTAAACTTAAAGGTTAAGTAAACTTAAGAGTTAAGAAAACTTAAAGGTTAAGTAAACTTAAGAGTTAAGCATACTTAAAGGCTAAGTAGACTTAAGTGTTAAGTAAACTTAAGGAGTAAGTTAACTTAGTCCTTAAGCCATGAATAGTAAGGAGGTTAGGGGCGAAATGACTAAAATACCCTTAGCTAGGAAATTCTATAAATAGGAAGCTTAATTCATTTAAATTTGATTTTGAAAATCCTAAACCTTAGAGAGAGAGAGAGAGAGAGGGTCCGGATGAAGAGGGAGAAGGAAGAACATGAGCATGAATGATCGGATCGAAAGTGTTCGTGAAATAGAAAAGCTTGCAAATCGCTTCAAATTTTGTTTGCATGGGAGAAAAATAAAAAAGAAGAGGTAATTTAAAACCTAGTTTCTTCTAATATTTTCTTTAAGTTTAATATGTTTAAAAACATATAACTTAATAGGAATAGATAGAAGATGATTGAGATGATTTCATATGGTTGAAATTGAGAAAAAAAAAAGAAAAAATAAGAACTTGAAATTTAGTAATAAATTTCTTAAGGAAGTATAAGATTCAGTAATGAATTAGAACGATCCGAGTGGATTATATGAATAAGTAGGTTAAATAAGTAAGGAATAATGTTCTATAACATCAAATTTCAATAAAAAGTGGAATCATAATCAAAATTATCGATTAAAATGAAGAACGAACGAAGAACACGCCAAGAACACGAAGAACGTTGTTGATGGACAAATTTAAAACCATCGTAGGATAATTGTTTTTGATGGACAAGTTTAAAACCATCACGTATAAGTTAGTTTCTTATTGTTTGGTTAGGAATGGTAGAAACGCTCATGAAGAACAATTAAAACTTAGCTATAACGGTTATGGGAAAAATTTCATAAAAGATGAACGAGAATTAGAAATTTAGTAAATGAACTCGAACGGTAGGGTTTCATAAGAAAGTAAGAAAACATAGAAAACGCGTGAGTCGTGGACTCAAAAACGAACAAGTTCCAAGTTTGGATGATCGAATTACGACCGATAACGAACAAAAAGTGTTAAAAACGTAAAATGAACAAAGGGTGAAAATAAAGCCAATCGAGTGGCACGTTAACATATTTAGAATGAATTTCTAATCGAGGGGTATTAAATTACGTAAGATAAGGAAGAGAATGGCTTTGAACAACCTCGCTCCGAAAGTTATAACAAAGGAGTTATGAGATCGGGAAGTAAGCGCCTCAAAGAATTGATTTAACACTTAGAGAAAATTTATAGGGTTAGGGCTTGGCACCACTTGCGCCAGCCATGCCTTGTAGAGTGGTGCGTAGTTCCGCATCAGGCCGAGGGTCGAAGTTACGCTAACTTGCGTCCGCAGCGATAGAAATAAAGAAGGGATTAGGCGCCAGCAGGTATCGGTGTTTGAGAAAAAAAAGAGATGAGCTTTTAACCTTGCTTAGCTCTTGGGGAAATGTCGGGGAAGATAAAGAATATAATATTCAACTAATGTAACACTTAATCAAGTAATGTAAACCTTTATTAAAGGTTGAACGTATATTTAAACAAGATTAATTGATAAAGAATATAAACGCGGGTTACGTGAATCGATGTCTATGGACCGTAGTCGCGATGAACGAAACGTGATGGATTTCTATGGTTGTGATTCCATAGAGGTTGAGCGAGGAAGGTAATGAATAACATTTCAGGTTCATGATAATGGATAAAGAAAGTATTAAATAGTATATGAACTATCATTAAATGAGCGATGAATTAACAATAATATTGATTAATGAAAGCCAAATGAGAGTTATAAGAATGGATTCAATAACGAATAACATTAAGATTAATGGTTCGATAAGATAAAAATATAAATCATCCAAGATTAATGAACGCGAATGTGAGTAAGATAACATCTCATCGTATGATGAGCATAAAGCCATAAAAAGGCGGGTAAAGGAAGTTAGTCGTGTAAACTTATATTGCAAGAACGCGAACCCTAAGAAGTAAAGCTAAGTAAACCAATGCGTAAGTTCAATATATGACTAATTGGTGTTTATGTTTTCTCCTTATGTGTTATATAGGAATTGAAATGAGTCGTTCAGCGTATGTTGTAGCTGGGCGTAAGGCAAGTTTTCTAACTTCATTCATATTACATGAATGCTAGTTTCTTAAACTTCTCAGATGTTGTACTTGAGAAGTCTCTGTCTATGTGCATATAATGTGATATATGTACAATGTGGTAGTATGTATGAGGCCTTGAGCAACAATTTGAATACTTCGTATTTTTTTATGATATGCATTGTTACGTGATTGAGCCGCTCAATACTAAGTATGTTCTCATTTATACATGAATCGTTATTGTTAAGTCCGTGCTAATGATTCTAGCCAGACATGATGTGTATGAAAAAGGTAGAGGAATGAAAGTACTTAAAAATGAAAGTGACTGATGTTTTAAGATGATAGGAATCGAGACTAATCCTATTATTCAAGTTGCTTCATAACCTTTGTTCGGTTATAGAAGTTCTAAAGAAATGTTTTAATTCTGAAGTTGTTTGTTCAACTGTTATGACTTGCTAGTCAATTGAATGCTCACACTTGCTTTAAATGAAAAAACAAATTTTCAGCGAACAAGGTTAGAAGAACGTAAGGATCCCATAAATATCAAACTAACGGTATCCAGATGAAGTTCCATTCAAAAGGTGAATGGGCGAGAAGATCAAGTGAAGACTTGTAATGTAAAAAGTTGAAATTTAATTATAGACTAGTTTAATGAACTGTTATGTATCCTTGGTGGTGGATAAAAGTCACTGTTGTAAGATGAAATGAATAATGTATTTATTATTATTTGTAATTAAAAAGGTTATAAGGTGTCCAGAACTTGGGATTTGAGAGTGTATGTCGTTATATTTCAGTATATATAATGTATGTTGGATGAAGGATGTACTCGTGAAGTACGGAATCCGGCTGTGAAAAGAACTTAAGGATCCCATAAAGATCAAGCTGGCGGTATCCAGATGAAGTTCCATTCAGAAGGTGAATGAGCAAGAAGATCAAGTGAATACTTGTAATGTAAAAAGTTGAAATTTAATTATAAACTAGTTTAATGAACTGTTATGTATCCTTGGTGGCGGATAAAAGTCACTCTTGTAAGATGAAATGAATAATGTATTTATTATTATTTATAATGAAAAAGGTTATAAGGTTTCCAGAACTTGGGATTTGAGAGTGTATGTCGTTATATTTTAGTATATATAATGTATGTTGGATGAAGGATGTACTTATGACGTACGGAATCCAGGTATGAAGATAAACCGGATTTCGGGGCGTTACAAGTTAGTATCAGAGCTGATAGGTTATAAACCTTAGGTAGGAGTACCTAAGACTATAATCGTAGAGAGGGATAAAAGATCACCACGTGATCATAGTGACTCGTAGTAATGATGGGTTGTTAAACAATGAATGATTTATAGCTAAAAGTGCTATGAATGAAAGGTACTATGAAGTAAAGATACGAAGAAGAAGAACTTAGATTGAGTTATGAAGGATAGTATATGAATTCAAGAAAATATGTATTAAGTAGAGAGAGATTTAGAAGTTGTAAAATTTCAATTGAGGACTCATATCAGCAGCTGAGTTGTATGATTCCTTGTATGGGCGGGGAAATTGTACGTGGTTTTAGAACCACTTGGCTTCTTATGCGATATAGTTGTTAAATTGAACAATTCTTTGTATGGGCGGAGAATTGTTCTTGTGTAACAACCGCTTAGCTTCTTATATCGGTTAAAAAGTCGAGTTGACCAATTTTCTCAGATATGGGGTGGAAATTGTGTTTGGTTCTACAATCACTTAGCTTCTGGTAGTGATAATCATTTGGATTGGTTGCGCTATCAATATGTATTTGGAGAGAAGGTGAATCTTTTCTCATGTATATACATGATAGGTAGAGAACGATAAGGTAGGTGCGAGTTCTTGAAACTCATACTTATGGTAAGTTCGTGACTCATAATAATATGGTATGTTTTCGAACGTCTCAGCGAATGGACGCCTATGGTCTGTCTGGATGTTCTTAAACTCATATTATTGTGGAAAGTTCCTGAACTCATAATGTGTGGAAAGTTGATGGACTGTACTAAGGTATAAGGATGTTTAGAATAAAAACACGTTGTTTTCAGTAGGCTTAGTATTGAAGGTGCTAGAGAAGATTAAGTATTGTCGTAGTAAGACAATGAAGGAAGATGGAGAAATAGGATATTCCAAGTCATCTAGCTATGCTAGATTTCGAACTTTATTGAACTCGTGCTGATATGTATATTTTGAAAAGGAAAGAATTGGTTCAACTTTTGGAATCAATAGAATTTTTAAAAGAGCTATTCTTGGTATGTCTATGCTAATTTCTTTGGCTAGACAGAAATTGATTTAAAATATTCAAAATGAATTTTATATCATCTGTGCATTCGATGCAAGGGTGGTAAAACGATTGAGTTGTTAATACCATTGAACCTGGTGTTGGATGTGATCTTAGGATCAACAACCCGCTATGGTATGATGTACAATGACAAAGTCACAAACTGACGAAGTCCTCAATATCTTGTGAAAAAAAGTACTATCATGACGCCATAAACCGCTTTTGATGTATTGCAAAAGAATTTAAAGAAGTAGTCGATGTCAATTGAGTTGACTAGATTTAATGTTTCACGTTGATATCCAATTTATTGGTATGATCTAAGCTACTTGATTCTGGCTAGACAAATGGTATGTCATCGAGCTTTCTTTTGAGAACTTGTGCCAAACCAAATTATTTTGGTGCGGAATCTAATGATTTAGTCCGAGGAGAACATGGAAGAGGTAGTTACTTTCTTTGTGATTATAAATCCACCATTAAAGAAGGGCTTACTACGAAATGCTAGTTAACCCAAGAAGAGTTCATGGTCGATTTGACCCTCAAAGAAAAGTATGAAATGTTTTAAGAGGAAATTTTATATTCCTCGATATTCCTTCCTTTCATGATTCTTGATAGGCTATGGGGATTAGGAATGAGGGAAATATAAGAACTCCGTTGAAGTGAAGTTGAGAAGAAAGGTAGGCTAAAATTTCAAGGAAAAAATTCTGTGAAGAAGGGGTAAATGTGATGACCCGGGTAAGGGTGTGGTTTTAAGAAATTTCTAGGACGGAATTTTTATAAGGAGGGAAGAATGTGACAACCCGGAAATTCTTGTTGTCCACAATTTAGGTTTAAAGAATTACTTATTAATAAAATTAATTTTTATCAATACTATTATGTGCTATATGTTTATTAATCATTCTAGAACCTAGGATGATTATAAGTCGGGAGTATTCTGGCTACGAGCTAGATTGATCGAATAAGAATTTTCAAGACGAAAATAAAAGTTTTCCGGGAACAAAATATTTTCGTGGAAAAAACGAAAATAAGCACTATTCATCCGTTTCTGCTCGGAGATTTATTTTGAAATTCCGAGAAGTTATTGATTACGTAAAATGTTGAGACGTGATGGAATATTCAAAAATATTTCAGTTATGGCGGATTCAAAACCTAAGGGTTAGGAAAAGTGAGTTCCGAGAATTTAATGTTTACGTATAATAATTAGGATTATTATACTTGAGGAATACAAGTATAGCAAGAGGGTTGGTACGATGTATAATACGAATATCGTACGAACTATATACGAAGAAAATACGAGAATGAGATGTGTAGAATACGATTAGTTTTAATGGCTAAGTAAGGATAAGTTAAGTAATGATTAAGTAAACTTAAAGGTTAAGTAAACTTAAGAGTGAAGAAAACTTAAAGGTTAAATAAACTTAAGAGTTAAGCAAACTTAAAGGCTAAGTAGACTTAAGTGTTAAGTAAACTTAAGGAGTAAGTTAACTTAGTCCTTAAGCCATGAATAAGTAAGAAGGTTAGGGGTGAAATGACTAAAATACCCTTACCTAGAAATTCTATAAATAGGAAGCTTAAATCATTTATATTGGATTTTGAAAATCCTACATCTAGAGAGAGAGAGAGGTTCTATGAAGGGGAGAAGGAAGAACATGAGCATGAATGATCGGATCGAAAGTGTTCGTGAAATAAAAAGTTTGCAAATCGCCGGCTTTTTCTAGCGGGAGAAAAATAAGAAGAAGAGGTAATTTAAAACCTAGTTTCTTCTAATATTTTCTTTAAGTTTAATATGTTTAAAACATAACTTAATGAGAATTAAGAAGTAAAAGATGATAGAAATGATTTCATATGGTTGAAATCATGAGAAAAAAAAGAAAATAAATAATAATTAGAAGTTTAGTTTATAAATTTCTTAAGGAAGTATAAGATTCATAATGAATTAGAATGATCCGAGTGGATTATATGAATAAGTAGGTGAAATAAGTAAGGAATTATGTTCTATAACATTAAATTCCAATAAAAATTGGAATCGTAATCCAAAATATCGAATAAAATGAAGAACGAACGAAGAACATGAAAAACAGGCGAAGAACACGAAGAACGTTGTTGATGAACAAATTTAAAACCATCGTAGGATAATTGTTGTTGATGGACAAGTTTAAAACCATTGCGTATAAGTTAGTTGCTTATTGCTTGGTTAGGAACGGTAGAAACGTTCATGAAGAACGGATTAAAACTTAGCTATAACGAAGTTATGGCGAAAATTTTGTAAAAGATGAACGAGAATTAGAGAGTTAGTAAATGATCCCGAACGGTAGGGTTTCATAAGAAAGTAGGAGAACATAGAAAATGTGAGTCTTGGACTCAAGAACGAACAAGTTCCGAGTTCGGATGACCGAATTACGGACGAACGAACGAAGAGCGTTAAAAACGTAAAATGAACAAAGGGTAAAAATCAAGCCAATCGAATGGCACGTTAACGGATTTAGAATGATGTTCGCTCATGGGGGTATTAAATTACATAAGATAAGGAAGAGAATGGATTTGGAACAACCTCGCTTCAGAAAGTTATAACAAAGGAGTTATGAGATCGTAAGTGAGCGTCTCAAAGAATTGATTTAACACTTAGAGAAATTTCTAGGGTTAGGGCTTGCAATACATGGCGCCAAATCATGCCTTGTAGAGTGGCGCGATAGCGCTTGCATCGGGAAAGTCGAGGTTACGCAAACTCAGTCACACAGAAATAAAGAAGGGAGGAAATACAGTACCGTTGTTGAGAAAAAAAAAAGAGATGAGCTTTTAACCGCTTACTCTTGGGGAAATGTAAGGAAGATAAAGAATATAATATTCAACTAATGTAACACTTAATCAAGTAATGTAAACCTTTATTAAAGGTTGAACGAATATATTAAACAAGATTAATTGATAAAAATATAAACGCAGTTACGTGAATCGATATCCGGGACCGTAGTCGCGATGAACGAAACGTGATGGATTGCTATGGTTGTGATTCCTTAGAGGTTGAGTGACGAGGGTAATGAACATTTCGAGGTTCATGATAATGAGATAACGAAAGTATTAAATAGTATATGAACTATCATTAAATACAACGATTGTAATGAATTAAGAACGAGTAATGAAGATTAATGAAAGCCAAATATGAGTCAATAAGAAATGGATTTAACGAACATTAAGTTTAATGGTTCGGGTAAGATAAGAATATAAATCATCTAAGATGATGAACGCTCGAGTAAGACATCTCCAGTATATCATAAAGTCAGAAATCGGTAAATGAAGTTAGTCGCGTAAACTTATATTGCAAAAACGCGAACCCTAAGAAGTAAAGTTAACTAAACCAATGCGTAAGTTCATTATATGACTAATTGGTGTTTATGTTTCCTCCTTATGTGTTATATAGGAATTGAAATGAGTGAGTCGGCAAATAGTCGTAGCCGGGCGTAAGGCAAGTTTCTAACTTCATTCATATTACATGAATGTTAGTTTCTTAAACTTCTCGGATGTTGTACTTGAGAAGTTCTTGTCTATGTGCGTATGTGCGATATGTTGTACAATGTGGTAGTATGTATGAGGCCTTGAGCCACAATTTGAATACTTTTGTTTCTATGATATGAATTGTTTTGTGATTGAACTGCTCAATACTCGTATGTTTTGTTAATACATGAATCATTATTGTTAAGTCTGTATAATGATTCTAGCCAGATAGGATGTGTATGAAAAAGGTAAAAGAATAAAAGTATTTCAAAGTGAAAATGGATGATGTTTTAAGATGATAGAATCGAGACTATTCTTATTATTCAAGTTGCTTCATAACCTTTGTTCTATTATAGAAGTTCTAAAGAAATGTTTTAATTTTGAAGTTGTTTGTTCAACTGCTATATACTTGTTGGGCAATTGAATGCTCACACTTGCTTTAAATGAAAAACAAATTTTCAAATGAACAAGGTTAGAAGAACTTAAGGATCCCGTAAAGATCAAGTCGAAGGTATCCAGATGAAGTTCCATTCGTAAGGTGAATGAGTGAGAAGATCAAATGAAGACTTGTAATGTAAAATGATGAAATTTAATTATCGACTAGTTTAATGAACTATTATTTATCCTTGGTGGCGGATAAAAAGTCACTCTTGTAAGATGAAATGAATAATGTATTTAGTATTATTTGTAATGAAAAAGGTTATAAGGTTTCCGTAACTCCGAGAGTTGAGAGTGTATGTTGTTATATTTCAAAGATATAATGATGTATGTTGGATGAAGGATGTACTCGTGATGTACAGAATTCGGGTGTGAAGATAGATCGGATTTCGAGGCGTTACATCCTTTCTTGAGCCTCGGAGAATTAGTCTTCTCACGAGTCCAGTAATCAAACACCGACATGATAGCCTCCTGGTGGAGGGACCACACAACATACATTCACATACATCGTGTCTCACCATATGAAAATGATGACATGTGCGAAGCACTAATATCACAAGCGGATATGGTGCGAAGCACTAATATCACAAGCAGTTATGGTGCGAAGCACTAAGTGCAATAAGGAAATGCATTCGTACACATTCATCAAATATAAATGCAACATCCACACATAAGCAGATAAAAGTTGTGAAAAGATTGTAGTAGCGGCTTAAGTCCTCTTACTGGAGTCCCCAGTAGAGTCGCCACCTGTCGACGTTAGGATTTTTAGATGTCCCTTTCTGTTACTTATTCTTTGGTGTTTTCATTTTAGGTGAGATTTGTTTGAAAAAACAAGTAAAAAAAGTCCGACATGTATAATGTCGACGATGGACTGTTAAGAGTCTCCAGTTGGTTTTTTAAATGGTTGTACCAACACAACCGAGAAAAGGTTTGCACATTGACCCAGTTATGTGACACTGCCAAGCCGTTGGAGCTGAATCCTTGGATTGCATGAATAGGCATGAACCTTACGAAGTCGATCGCCCATGTGTGCCTTCATGAACCATCAAAAGGAGGGGTGGATATTAAAGAGTGAATACGACAAAATGATGATTTTAATAAGATTGTATGGGTTTGCTTGAATTGACAAGGACGCGAAGCGCCCACTTCAAGGAGGGAGGCTCTTTCTTGACTCCGGCAGAAAACGATGTATTGAATTATAACCCATTAGATGGAGATGGTTGCTAAGTAAACTTCAAAATGGAAGGAGCGGCTATTAGCGCAAGACTTCTAAGCCCGACCTCAGTTTCTTTGGAAAGGAAGTTGTGAAGTTATTCCCCGACTCGCTTAAACTAAATTCAAAGGAACCCAAGGAAAGGTGAATGCCTTCCTCGTCCCATTTCAGTTTTTTCATCGACATAGTCGGAAGCGAATGGATGTTTTGTATTTGTTGAAGCTAGTAGTCTCTAACCCGAGGAATCGATTCTGATGAGCTAAAGGCAATGACTATCGCGATGAATTGTTACAAAATCGAGAATGAAATTGAATTCAATTAGCGAAGATTGGTCTCTTGGTTTTACGAGATTACTTGTTTAGCAAACGAAATGAGAACAATCATCTCACCTACGATCCTACGATCTGCTTCTATAAGACACCTCAATAAGGAAAAAAAAAGAAAGGATGAAATGATGATGAAAAGAGTAGCATTGCGATGCCTATGCTATTTTATTTCCTATAGAGCTTGGGCCCACGCCAAGCAAGCTCCTATCATAAAGAGAGTAATGTGACAATTGCCTGAAATCGAGATTCATTAGGGTCCGGGGACTTGGTTATCTTGGGGGAAGGTGTTAGCACCCCTCGACATCCGTGTTACCATGGTGACCGCTTTTTTCAAGAAACTATTATCTTAATGTGTGTGTGTGTGGGTCAATGTGTGTCATTATTTGGAAGTAGTCACGAGGCCTCGTTACGCACTTTATATACACAGGGTTTGAATTTATGTAAAATTCAATTTTAAGCAAGTATGGCGATGATGTTTTATAAAAGAGGTTTTTAAACCCGATGCTCAATAGTAATTGAGACCTTTTATACTTCCATTTTATTAAGTGTTCGGCTTGATTGGTTTTATTTTACAGATGCGACGCATCTGTAAAAAAATAATGTACAAAATAATGCCGACTTCCTCATGGGTATGGAAACCATCTGAGGAAATTCAGACATCGCAGAATAATTTACAAGTCGCCATACATTTGAAAATGTCCATCACGAACCAGAATCTAGATCCAATGGGATGAATCTGTGATCACATGATTCCTAAGTGCACAAGATAACGCAATTTGTATGAAAGCGAAGGCGGTATATATATAAAAGTCAGAATATATATATACAAACATGATCACCAACCATGAAGCACCTCCATGGGGGATCGGAAAATGTAGATAACCCAAAATTAGGTAGAAGGGTGTGTGCGCAGAGATATACATCACCCATCTTTATAGTGGGTCAAGCTTTTGTAGATGTACAAAGAGGCTATATATGGTACAAAAATTCAAATACAACTTAATTATATAACCCATCTGTGTAAAATACGAATACAAAAATATATGATTATGATGAGTTTGAATACAAATCATTGTCATCTAGAGAGTATACAAACTCAATGGAGTCCTCATTACAATCATTATCACACTATTTCATGTAATAGTGAGGACTACTAATACTATCATCCTGGTCCATCACTCCGCCTCCCCGACTCGTCCCAAATTTATATTCTCATTTCCTCAAGAGAACAAAGAAAGAAAGGGTGAGCTCAACTAGCCCAAGAAGAAATATTATGACTAAGATAATGCGAATAATTTATCTTTAGTCTTCAACAATGGTTAAACCGATAAAATATAATAAATATCAAGTTTAATCATAATGAACAAGCAATCCATTAAAAGAGTCAAGTAGAGAATAAAATCTACTATCTTTTATGATTTAAAAGGTTTTTCATCACTTTTATCATTGGGACTCAACTTAATAAATAATCCACATCATCGAATCACCCCTCGCACTACTTCTACCAAGGATATTCTTTAGTATCACGACCACAATTATCCATACACCACGCGCCAAGAATATTTGTGTATTCATTAATGGTCATAATCATGCCAACAACCGTCCCATCAATGCACTACAGTGCCCATGAGGACTTTTTTCCACATCATTCAGAACATTACTCCATGATTACACCGAATAATCCCCGGTCATAATCATACCAAGTCCATCTATACACTACAAAGCCACATATGACTTTCAACATAATATAAACATGAGGATGATGACAATGATATAGAAATTCAATAAAACAAGTTCAAGAATTAATTTATCCAGGAACTATTAATGTCCAAATTGTCAACATGATAATTGCTTTGTAGAGTAAAATTCAAGAATGCTCGTAAAAATATTTCCATGAAAAGATATCGGATGAAGCGCAAATATCAAGGATATTCCACTAATTTCATGGAGTATAGAAGTCAAAACTTTAACCAACCTAAATATAATAACGAATGGAATAACAAAAGAAATCACCATGCATGCGTCCCATGGAGAAAAGTTATTCAAACAAAATAATAAGTAATTAACCAAATTCGTAAAAGTCGCATAATAAGAAATGTTCCAATAGAATAATAATAAAGACGAAACCAGTCCTAAGATAAAACGCATGCAGATGTGATATTCCAATGTAATAATAATAAAGATGGAACCAGTCCCACAGAAATGTATGCATGTGATATTCCAAATGTAATAATAATAAAGATGGAATAATAGAAGAATGTCACCAAGTATAGGGTAGTCCGCGTATACTGGTTATTCCAGCAGAATAACAAAGAATGGAATAACAGAAGTTCTCTTCATGAATACAAAAGAAATAACACTCCTTACCGTAAAATAAACTGAATATAAGAGTAGGGAATGAGCAGGATACTTTTCTATAGCTTCTCTATAATTTCTCTCTCTAGAGTTTTAGTGAATTCGTAAGAAATAATGAAGGAATGAGCTTCTATTTATAGGAGAATGGAAGGATACTATTTGGACTGTACAGTAGGAATTCAGACGAAATAATTTTCAGCTTCACGGGTGAAAGAACAATTTTAGACGCAACCTAATTAATCATATATGTGCACCCCTTATTTCAACGACAACTTATATATATATATATATATATATATATATATATATATATATATATATATATATATATATATATATATACATAAATATATATATATATATATATATATATATATATATATATATTATATTATTCATAAAACAAATATATATATATATATATATATATAATATATATATATATATATATATATATATATATATATATATAATACTAATACTCATCCCACCATTTCCACTTTTTCAACCAAAATTCTACTTTTCCACCATTTTCAACTCACACACACACATAATATTATATATATTCCACTCACCACACACATAATATTATATATATAAACTCTCTCAATATTTTAACAACATTTATCAATAATATTATAAATCACAATATTAGTAACTTTGTCATCTCAATTATTAATTTAATAATATATAAAATATTGACAATAATTGAATCAAATAACGGAGATACTATGCAAGTAATTATCAGTAATAATAATTGAACAAAACCGAGTGACTTCTCACGTAAGCATCAATAATCAATACCGTAAAGCATCGCGGCAACTACGCCAGACATCGTATTTTTTAACAATCGTGTTTCAACAGCTTAACGGTAAAACTTCCATTGTTATTTTCATAAAGTATTTTTGTCATTTTCTCAATCCGATAATAATTCCATTACGGGGTCCACCAATTATAGTACCATCGTACGAATATTCCCCGACAAAAAGAATATTCCCCGACCAATCGAATATTATATAACAACTTCACCTACTTTTGCAAAATTTATAAATATTACCCACAACTATAACATTATATCAAATTTACTCCATAAAATTCAAAAATGATATTTATAGAAAATTCATCTTTATTTATAAAAGTTGGGGTCTTACAACCTCCCTTCTTATGAAATTTTGCCCTCGAAATTAGGGTACGACACGGTATGTCGAAGAGGTAAGGATACCTTGATTTCATTTCGATTCTAACTCCCAAGTCATTTCCTCAACATCGTGGTTTCTCCACAAAACTTTGACTTGAGGTATAACCTTGAGCGTAGAATATGTTCCTTCTTATCCAAGATTTGAACAGAACCTCTTCATACGTCCAAATCTTCCGCTATTTCATCCTGGCTCTAACTCAATAATGTGGTTCGGGTCTTTCACATATTTACGTAACATGGATATGTGAAAAACGTTATGAACACGAGACATACTTGGCGCAGAAAGCGAGTCTATAGGCCACAGCTTCCTACTCGATCGAGGATTAAAATGGGTCGATGAATCGAGGATCGAGCTTTCCTCTCTTTCCAAATCTCGTAACTCCTTTCCATGGAGCAACACGTAATAACACATGATCTCCTATATCGAATTCCACGCCCTTTCGATGAAAGATCAAGATAACTCTTTTCGATCTTGTGAGGTTTTTATACGTTGTCGGATCGCTTGAATCTTTTCTCGTAGTCATACGTACCAACTCCCGGTCCCAACAACGCTGCTTCTCCCACCTCATCCCAAAGATACCGAGAATCGACACTTCCTTCCATACAACGCTTTGAATGGAGCCATGCCAATACTTGCTTGATAACTGTTGTTGTAGAAAAACTCCACCAATGGTAAGAACTTGTCCCAACTTCCCTTGAAATCAAGGACACAGAGTCTTAATAGATCTTCAAGAGTTTGAATAGTCCTCACCGATCGTCCGTCCGCTTCGAGGAGGATGATATGTCGAGCTAAATCAGAATTGCGCTCATAGCTTTTCGCAAACTAACCCAAAATCGTGAAGTGAATCTTGGGTCTCGATCGAAAACTATGGATACTCGCATACCATGCAGCTCTTACAATTTCATTTATGTACATACGAGCAAGACGTTCATGTATAAGTTTCTCGATCGGTAAGAAATGAGCGGACTTGGTCAATCTATCAATAATGACCCAAATCGCATCTATACCTTGAGAAACCTTAGGAAGACCGGTATTAAAAATCCATGGTAATGTGCTCCCACTTCCATTCGGAATTTCAAGTGGTTGCAATGGACCTTTTGGTACTTGATGCTCCGCTTTAACTCGCTGACAAGTTAGACACCTTGAGATAAACAACGCTATCTCTCTCTTTCATATTTCTCCACCAAAATGTATGACGAAGATCCCGATACATTTTGGTACTCCCAGATGGATTGCAAAACGGTGTGTTATGCGCCCATCATGATTTCATACTTTAAATCGTGGTCGTTAGAACACAAAGTCCGGAATTGACTCAAAGTATTCCTTCTTCATCGATTCTTACTTCCGGATAGCACCTTCTTGACTTTCTTCCTCATACGCATCGCCTTCTGTGTCTAGAGCTTGAGCAACTTTTAACTTTATCAATTAAAGCCGGTTCTACTCAGATATTTGCCATCATCACATGGGTCCCCGGAGTCTTTAACTCTATCTCCATCCTTTGCAAGTCACACAAATGGGCCTTTGCGTTGACAATATCGCATTCGCACTTGCATATGATCTTCTACTCAATGCGCCGCCTACCACATTCGCTTTTCCAGGATGGTATTGATGGTATGATCATAATCTTTCAACAGCTCAAGCCAACGCCATTGTCGCATGTTGAGTTCCTTTTGAGTGAAGAAATATTTGAGGCTTTTATGATCCGTAAAGATCTCCACTTTCTCCCCATACAAGTAATGCCTCCAAATTTTAAGTGCAAAGACAACAGCTGCCAACTCTAGATCATGAGTAGGATAATTCCTCTCATATTCTTTGAGTTATCGCGAGGCATAGGCTATGACTTTCCCATGTTGCATGAGAACACATCCCAACCCTTTGCTCGAAGCATCATTATAGATGACAAATCCCTCCGAGCCAGATGGTATTGTCAGAACAGTCTTTGAAATGAGTCTTCTTCGAGTTCTTGAAAACTCTTCTCACATTCTTCGCTTCCAACCAACTTTTTATCTTTCCGAGTCACCGAAGTTAATGGAGTAGCGATTCGAGAAAATCCTTCCACAAATCTCCGATAATAACCAAATTAAACCGAGAAAGCTACGTGCATTTCTATCATTTATTTAGGTTGCTCTCCACTTTTAAATAGCTTCAATCTTTGGCCGGGTCAACAGATATTCCATGACTTGATACCACGTGCCCAAGGAATGCTACTTCCTCAAACCAAAACTCGATTTCTTCAACTTGGCATAAAGCTTATATTCACGAAGCTTTTGGAGTGTCACCTCAAGTGTTGCTTCATGATCTTCACGGCTTTTGAATAAATAAGGATGTCATCAATAAAGACGACCACAAAGTGATCCAAATATTCCTTGAATACTCGATTCATCATATCCATGAAGGCGTAGAGAGCATTAGTCAATCCAAAGGACATGACTAGGAATTCATAATGCCCGCATTCGAGTTCTAAAAGTCGCGTCTTTGAATGTCATCTGCTCTAATCTTCAATTGGTGATATCCTAATGAAGATCAATCTTTGAAAAGAATTTGGCTCTTGCAATCGATCAAACAGGTCATCAATACGTGGCAATGGGTACCTATTTTTTTTGATGGTGACGTGATTCAACTCCCGATAATCAATACAAAGTCGATATCGCCATCTTTCTTCTTCACGAATAATGTAATGCAAGCAGAGCACCCTAAGGAGAAGTACTAGGATGAATAAAGCCAATGTCTAACAATTCCTCGTAATTGGGTCTTTAACTCCTCGAAGTTCAATAGAGAGCCATTCGACATGGGGCTTTGGAAATAAGTTTTGTACCGGGTTCAAGGTCGATACAAAATTCAATTTCACGCTCTGGGGGTAGGCCAGGAAGTTCTTCGGGGAATACGTCAGGAAATTTATTAACAACATAAATATCATTCAAAGCTGACGTATTTTTGTTTAGATCTGTGACATGAGCTAAGAAAGCTTGACATCCGTTTTTCAATAAACGAATAGCTTTATGGCTTGAAATGACTATGATTGATTTTAATGGTTTGGTTGCTTGAATTCATATAATAGGTTGATTTGGAATGTGAAAACTAACATCCTTACAAAATCAATCAATTTTTGCATGATAAGTAGTTAACCAATCAATCCCTAGAATCACGTCAAATGCAAGTAGTTTTAATGAAATAAGATCGACAGTAATACGAATATGAGGGTACCCATTTGAACCAAACAAGACTTATAAATAAAGGATGTAATGATGGTTTCTCCCAATGGAGTTTCCATAGATAAGTCAAAGTCTAATTTCTCCTGAGTTAAATTTAATCGTTGAGCGCAAGTAGAGAAATAAAAGAATGGGTAGAACCCAGATCAAATAAGGTATAGACTTCATTAGAGTTTATGATAAGCTTACCCGTGATGACCTCATTCGGGTTCCTTGCTTTCGAGAGGTCACAACAAACGCTCTCCCTTGCACTACCGACTTTGACTTTTTTGGGACAGCCTTTGGTACCTCCATCCTAGTTTCTAACTTGTCTTCGGTGAATGACAAAATCGGGCTAAGTGACCTTCTTTCCACAATTATAACATGCTTTAGACGACATCATGCAGCTTGACCGATGTGTCCCTCCCTCCGTGATTGAAGCATATGATAGGTGGTCGCTCTCCTTCCTTAACAATGGGTGCCAGTGCCGACGCCTTTCCATCATCATTTGAATCTCCTCTTCTTGAAATGTCCATTCTTATTGTTTTGCCCCGATTACCACCGAAGTGGTTACCACTTCGCCTGTTGATTCCTCCACGCTTGTTGTCACCGCTTCGATGACCGCTTCTCATTGGTATTATCATTTTGCTTACCGCTTCTTTTGGTTGCGTTGACTCGTTATCGCGCTTCTACTAATCGAGCCCTATTTACAACATCCTAATACAAACACACGCTTTATGAGAAATAAGATGTTGACGTATCTCCGCTTTAAACCTCTTAAAAACATCCGTGTCATTCTCTCTTCATTATCCACCAAGTGGGACGAAACCGGATAACTCCGCAAATTTAGCCTCGTATCATGACACTGGCCATATTGTTTTGTTCCAACTTGATAAACTCCACCTCCTTCATGTGACGAATACTTTTGGGAAATTATTTGTCATTGAATAGCTCTTGGAACTTCTCCCAAGACATTTTCGGTGCGGCAGGTTGAGTACGCTTTACTGATTCCCACCAGTAATCTGCCTCTCCTCGCAACATAAAGGCAGCAAAGGGAACCTTTTGCTCCTCGGAGCATCCCAAGACATCAAATATCTTGGTGATCTGCTTTATCCATGCTTCCGCCTTAAGTGGTTTTGGATCTCCAATAAACTCCGGTGGTCCCAGCTCCTTGAACTGTTTAGCGGTGACCGTCCGAGAGTTTCCAGTGTTTCCACCTATATTTTGGATAGGAGGCGCTCTCGCCTGCTATTGCATGAATTGCATAAAGCCTCTGAACATTCCATCATTCATCATTTGGTCAGTGTTATTTTTTGTATGAGGATTGTCGCCTTCCTGATGCACATTATCCTGATTATTGATATATGGTGTATCAACGGTCGCCTGTGCTCCATTGCTATTCTCAACATTCTCGGATGTCATTTTCAGATACTGCCACAAAACAAAATATTAATTGACATGTAACATATTATACCTATATTCTGACCAACCAATTAAATACCAAAAAACTTAGGTAGGTCATACTAGCGAAAGAATTCCCCGTCTCTCCCCTCCTAGTTCTAGTCTCACATCTTAGCCAGGGATCATATCCCTAAGCTTTGATACCAACTGTGACGCCCCCAAAATTAGGTATACATCACCCATCTTGGGTAGTCAGATACATGATACAAAATTCAAATACAACTTAATTATACAACAGTCGTGTAAAATACGACAAAACATATGTCAGAGTTTGAATACAAATACGATCATCCATCTAGAGAGTATACAAACTCAATGGAGTCCTCATTACAATCATTATCACACTATTTCACAGAATAGTTAGGACTACTAATACTATCATCTGGTCCATCACTACGTTCCCCGACTCGTCCCAGCTATAATCTCATTTCCTGAAGAGAACAATGAAAGAAAGGGTGAGCTCAACTAGCCCAATAAGAAATATTATGACTAAGATAATGCAGAATAATTTATCGTTAGTCTTCAACAGTGTTAAACTGATAAAATATAATAAATATCAAGTTTAACTATAATGAACAAGCAATCCATTAAAAGAGTCAAGTAGAGAATAAAATCTACTATCTTTTATGATTTAAAAGGTTTTTCATCACTTTTATCACTGGGACTCACTTTTAATAAATAATCCACATCATCGAATCACCCCGCACTTACTACGGCCAAGGATATTCTTTAGTATCACGACCACAATTATCCATGCACTACGGGCCAAGAATATTTGTGTATTCATTAATGGTCATGATCATGCCAACAACTGTCCATCAATGCACTACAGGCCCATGAGGACTTTTTCCACATCATTCGTAACATTACGGTCATGATTACACCGAATAATCCCTGGTCATAATCATACCAAGTCCATCTATGCACTATAGGCCACAAATGACTTTCAACATAATATAAACATGAGGATGATGATAATGATATAGAAATTCAATAAAACAAGTTCAAGAATTAATTTATCCAGGAACTATTAATGTCCAAATTGTCAACATGATACTGCTTTGTAGAGTAAAATTCAAGAATGCTCAGAAAAATATTTCCATGAAAAGATACTGGATGAAGTGCAAATATCAAAGATATTCCACTAATTTCATGGAGTATAGAAGTCAAAACTTTAACCAACTGAATATAATAATGAATGGAATAACAAAAGAAATCACCATGCATGCGGTACTTCGCATGGACAGGTTATTCCAATAGAATAATAAGTAAATCAGTGTCAAAGTAATCGCACCGGCATGATGTTCAAATGTAATAATAATAAAGATTTTATAAAGATATTAAATGTATAATAATAAAGATGGAAACCAGTCCCAGAAACGCATGCATGTGATATTCCAATGTAATAATAATAAAGATGGAACCAGTCCCAAGCGTGAAACGCATGCATACGATATTCCAATGTAATAATAATAAAGATGGAATAATAGAAGAATGTCACCAAGTATAGGGTAGTCCACAGATACTAGTTATTCCAAAGAGTAATAACAAAGAATGGAATAACAGAAGTTCTCTTCATGAATACAAAAGAAATAACACTCCTTACCGTAAAATAAACTGAATATAAGAGTAGGGAATGAGCAGGATACTTTTCTATAGCTTCTTTATAATTTTTCTCTCTAGAGTTTCAGTGAATTCATTAGAAATAATGAATGAATGAGCTTCTATTTATAGGAGAATGGAAGGATACTATTTGGACTGCATAAAGAGAATTGCATTTAAATAATTTTCAAATTTCACTTGTGAAAGAACAATTTTAGACGCAACCTAATTAATCATATATGTGCACCTTATTTCAACGACAACTTATATATATATATATATAACAATCATGTATATATATATATATATATATATATATATATATATATATATATATATATATATATATATATATATATATATACTATATATATATACATAAAACAACATGTTGTCCTATCACCCGCCTATCATCAATTCCCCACCAATTTCAATTCATGCCATATATATATATATATATATATATATATATATATATATATATATATATACTAATACTCATCCCACCATTTCCACTTTTCCACCAAAATTCTACTTTTCCACCATTTTCCACTCACACACACACACATATATATATATATATATTCCACTCACCACATATACATAATATTATATATATAAAAACTCCCTCAATATTTTAACAACATTTATCAACAATATTATAAATCACAATATTAGTAACTTTGTCATCTCAATTATTAATTTAATAATATATAAAATATTGATAATAATTGAATCAAATAACGTGAGATACTATGCAAGAATTACTATAACAATAATTGAACAAAACCGAGTGACTTCTCACGTAAGCATCAATAATCAATACCGTAAGCATCGTGCAACTACGCCATTACATCGTATTTTTAACACCGTGTGTTTCAATAGTTAATCTGTAAAACTTCCATTGTTATTTTCATAAAGTATTTTTGTCGCTTTCTCAATCCGACAATAATTCCGCTAGGGGTCCACTAATGATTGTACCATCGCATTTAATATTCCTCGACAAAAAGAATATTCCCCACCAATCAAAAGAATTTATAAATATTACCCACAATATAACATTATATCCTCCATAAAATTCAAAAATGAATTTATATATAACAAAAGTTGGGGTCTTACATTCCTTGCATTTTCTCTCTTGCAAAATGGGCATTTATAAATATTACCCAAAGAACTATAACATTATATCAAATTTAATCCCGCATCCATAAAATTCAAAATGATATTTATAGAAAATTCATCTTTTATTTATAAAAGTCACCGAGATTGGGATTGTCTTTCGTGGTTCCCTCTTAAAGATTTAATCATCCTCCCGCAATGTTAGTGACGATGAGTACGTAAAATTTGAAAGTGTCTACACCTAGGATTGGTAATGAAAATGGGACATAACTGTCACAAGGCAGACAAGAAATAGTTACTATGATTCCCAACAATACATGAACATTCCAATACTAAATCCATTTTTCAAGTATACAGGTAAAGTTTTATTTGAAAAAGTTGTGAGCGCATATCACTTACATGAACATCTAATGCAGCACTTGCAGGCTGACTCATGACATGCCAACAACATGCAATCTGTCTATCCAAGAAGGTGCACTCGGTTGGAAACTACTAGACTGTTAAGGTTTTGATGCTTCTCGAGAAGTCATACCATAATGAGGTGGAGGAAGAGCAATCATGTCTATAGCTTTCCCTTTCTGAGCACTAATTGAGAAACGCAAATATATCAAGAATTTTCCTAAAACAAAAATATTGTTGAACATTATGGCAAAATCACAATAGCCAAGTTGAATTAGTACCCTAATATATTAAGCTCTAGTGTTGCTTTCACGATTGCCTCAACAGTTTTCCTTTCTTGGGGGCTTAATTGGTCATGTTCAGTATCAACACTTCTTGTCACTTATCATACATTAGAGAATGAATAATTAAAGCAAACTCGTAGTTTAAACTCCAGTTTTATCCAAGTAAGCATCCTTTATATTTCCATACTCGTAAATTTGGACCACATGCTAATGCAAATAGTTGATCACTAATGACATTTGATGTGGTATTCCAAAGATGATGAATCTATCAATGGAAAAAATTTAAATTAATCATTGATTTTCAAATAGCAACAAATAACTTTAAAAGGGGAAGAAAATGTATTTTACCTTCTTTTTAAACCACTGAGGAGATCTTTTTTCCAATTCGATGTTTTCGTAAGCTAGTTTCAATTCCTCCTCACATTTCCTATAAGAATAATATTAGTACAAAAAACTAGTATGAAGCAATAATTATTTGAATAATTTAATAATAAAATGTATAACTTACTCGATATAAGGTTTCATGTCTTCACAATTATTCAAGACATACCAATGAGCTATTTGAATCTCATTGGAATCAGCATACTCAAAAAGAAAACAATCAAGTCAGGCTTAGTATTTTTCTCCTGGGTTAGACATTTGATCAATCAAGTCAGGCTTAGACATTGGATCAATCAAGTCAGGCTTCACCTACACAAGGCTCAACCTGGCCTGCTTAACACAGGCCTAGATTTTCCTGTTTTGGCTTTAAAACCTCAAACTCATTTTCTGGCCATTTAATTCATTGAGACGGATATTTTTACATCATAAGACTTATTATATCATAACTTTGCCTTGTATAATAGCTTAGCTTGTTTTTGGCATTCAAAGCTCACTTTACATAGCGTATAACACATGAAGCTCTACAAGTTTGATAGCTTATGACTTGCTGCACTTTTGCAACCATTTCTCGCATAATTTCATGACACAACATAAGGTTTTTACAATCTAATATGACCATGTTCTATGGATAACCCCCAAACTTAGAACTTTAAGAAAGAATTTATAATGTTTATTCCAAAGTAGTCCTAAGCTCTGCTATCTTGATCATCTAAGCATACTTGCAAGATTATGAACATCATTATAACATGTTATCATAGAATTGGGCATGATTGCATAGTTAGAAGGTCATTGGTACAAAACAGTCCATACTTAGGCATTCTTGACATGAGATTATCATATTAAGTCATAACAATCCCAAGCTTGGTTAAAATTGACTCTCAATCATACTTACATGTATAAGGTTACTAATATAGCATATTGGCATGAGGTTAGTCTATTTTTTTGACAAGTCACATTCTATAAAGATTTTTGTATCCAAAAAAATTGAAATCTTTAATCAAGTTACTGAAAGTAGTAATGATGCAGAGAAAAATATTGAAATGGTATTGAATTGTATTGTTTTTGACATTAGCAGTTTGATTTACTCACTTAGAAAAAAGATCAGAACAATAGATAGTTAATCAAATAACTAAGAGCTAAAATAATAGTCTCAAGTTGCAGCCAAAAATTTTTAAAAAAATAAAAAATTATAGAAAAATCTCCTTCCCTTTGGAACTTGAAAAGATAAATTAAATTCAATTTTTTTAGTAAAAATGGAAAAGGAATTATTATTTCCATAAAGAAAAATTAATATTTCCATAAAGAAGGCCTTCCTCACATACATAAATACATACATACATACATGTGAATCTCATTAATAATTCATGTGAAGCACAAATATCAATTTCCCTAATTGGGTAATTTCTCAAAACAAGATAAATTGTTGGGAAGGGTATGGCTGTTTTAAGTATCCCTTCTTTAGTAAACAAAGCAAAGCAAAGAACTATTTGAAACAATTTTGATCAACTGCCTTGGCTTCAAGTAGAAACACCAAACATAATATAATTCAAAGATGCCTAAACATGACTAAAGATTTATGTCTATCAGACTGACTCCTCATTAACAAGACAGGCAGGCAGGAATATGAATGTATATAAAAATTAAAGCAAACACAACCAACAAATATGGTATATGGAGCTAACTGTAATCCTTCATTCATTTACAGTGTCAATATTGATTGTTACTGAAGGCTGTTAAGTCAATATCTCCATCAAGTAAGTAAGTTAAGGGGGCACGGATCCAAAAGTAAAAACTTGTAAAGAATAGAACCGAAAATTGTTATTATTTTTAGTATGTTGCAAGCTACAGCTTCAGCAAGAATGCTTATTGACCATATAACATTCAACAATAACTTTAGCAACAATACAACTGAAAAATATATAGGCAATGCACGAACTTAGAAGTGATAAGGACTAAATAATAAAAATTATTCTGGTTGATGCAATTGTTGTACAGAGTATTTTGGATTGGTTTAATTGATGTTGAGAGAGTTTTTCGCCTTTGATGGTAGTCTAATGTATCTACTAATTGGGGTGGATGTCATTTGCAACAAAAACAAAGCCCACTTCCATCCCTTTTTATCCCCATTAGAATTTTGGGCCTCTTTGATGAATTGATCACCACGAGTACAACAGACTGGGCTAGGACCAACTATAGAGAAGAGAAGGGGAAAGAATACAAAGTTACTCTAGTGCCCTCCCACTTTGCTTGGTAGTATTAAAGTGATGTACTTCTAGTAGTAGTGCTATATGTTAGGTTGGTAGGTAGGCACAGTTTACTTTTGGGTAAAAACATTGTCAGATTTTCAGCTAATTGAACAATGTATGGAATTGCGTCAGGTCACTCGTACCCTGTTGTGGCCTCCTCCTCCTTGTTAATGCCTAGAAATTAAAGGAATTAGTTGTAGCACGAATTCATGTACCAACACTTGAAAATTAATGCAGGCCAAATGAATGTCTTTTGAGTGAAGGCTTAATACATTCAAATTGTCAAGTAAAATAATGAGTAGTATGAAAATATAAATTTACATTTAAAATCACTTGGTGCACCAACTTAGAAGTGATAATGACTAAATAATAGTACGTAGTAATAATATAATGCTCATTTTGAAGTTAAAATGGTCGATTACAGATGATCATCAGGAGTTAATTATAACTAAAACCTCTCATAGTTTGATATAATAACGCAAGGATATGATTGTAGTCTAAATTAAGGAAATAAGGTAATTTCTAACTCAATAGAAACCAAAAAAGTATAATAATAATAATAATAATAATAATAATAATAATAATCATCCTTGCAAAATAATAGAAATTAGGTGACCAGGTCGTTCCCTCAATATTTTTAACAACATTTATCATCATTATTATAATTCACAATATGAATCGACCAGGTCGTTCCTAGGAAAGAAGGGGCTTTCCAATAAGGATTTCTCCCTATTATAGCAAGAATTAGGTGACCAAACCTCTCTCTTTGATGTAACTTCTGCACATCGTTATTATTGCAAATAATAATATTAATAACTTTGTCATCTCAATTATTGATTTAATAATATATAAAATATTGACAATAATTGAATCAAATAACGTGAGATACTATGCAAAGAATTATCGTGTAGCAATAATTGAACAAAACCGAGTGACTTCTCACGTAAGCATCAATAATCAATACCGTGTGCTATTATGTAACCACGCCAGACATCAGCATTTTTAACACCGTGTGTTTCAACAGCTTAATCTGTGAAACTTCCGCCGTTGTTTTCATAAAGTATTTTTGTCGCTTTTCTTAATCGTAGACAATAATTTCGTTGTGGGTCCACCAATGATTGTGTCATTATATTTAATATTCCCGTTAAAACGAATATTCCCCACCAATCGAATATTATATAACAACTTGCGTACTTTGCAAAATTTATAAATATTACCCACAACTATAACATTATATCAAATTCATTCCATAATATTCAAAAATGATATTTATAGAAAAATAATTTTTATTCATAAAAGTTAGGGTCTTACATCTGCAACACGGTATTTAAACATTGGTGAACCAACTAAGTTTTGTTGAATCTCCTCTTCTTGAAATATCTACTTTTATTGTCTTGGCCATGATTACCACCGAAGTGGTTACCATTTCTGGCATGTTGATTCCCTACACGTTTGTTGTCACCGCTTCGATGACTGCTACCATTGGTATTTTCATTCTGCCGGCTGCTTTCTTTTGGTTGCGTTGACTCGTTATCGCGCTCCAATAACTGAGCCCTATTTACAACATCTGAATACAAACACAGTTTATGAGAAATAAGATATTGACGTATCTCCGGTTTTAAACCTCTTAAAAATATCTGCGTCATTCTCTCCTCATTATCAACCAAGTGGGACGCAAACCGGGATAACTCCGCAAATTTAGCCTCGTATTGCGATACGGTCATATTGTTTTGCTCCAACTTGATAAACTCCACCTCTTTCATATGACGAATACTTTCGGGAAAGTACTTGTCATTGAATAGTTCTTGGAACTTCTCCCAAGACATCTTCGGTGCGGAAGGTTGAGTACGCTTTACCGATTCCCACCAGTAATCTGCCTCTCCTCGCAACATAAAGGTGGAAAAGGGAACCTTTTGCTCCTCGGAGCATCCCAAGACATCAAATATCTTGGTGATCTGCTTTATCTACGATTCCGCCTTAAGTGGTTTTGGCTCCCCAATAAACTCCGGTGGTCCCAAAGACTTAATCTGCTTAGCGCAGAATCATCCCCGAGTTTCCAAGTTTTCACCTATATTTTGGACAGGAGCCGCTCTCGCCTGATGTTACATGTATTACATAAAGCCTCTGAACATTCCATCGTTCATCATTTAGTCAGTGTTGTTGTTTGCATGAGGATTGTCGCCTTCCTGATGCACATTATCCTGATTATTGATCTATGGAGACTCAACGGTCTCCTGTGCTCCATTGCTATTCTCAACATTCTCGGATGTCATTTTCAAATACTGCCACAAAATAAGGGTTAATTGACATGCAAAATATTATCCATATACTCTGACCGACCAATTAAATACCAAATAAACTTAGGTAGGTCATACTAGCAAAGGAATTCCCCGTCTCTCCCCTCCTAGTTCTAGTCTCACATCTTAGCCAGGGGTCATATCCTTAAGCTTTGATACCAACTATGACGCCCCCAAAATAGGTATACATCACCCATCTTGAGTAGCCAAATACATGGTACAAAATTCAAATACAACTTAATTATACAACAGTCGTGTAAAATACGACAAAACATAATCTAAGAGTTTTAATAACAATATTGTCATCTAGACAATATCCACACTCAATGGAGTCCTCATTACATTTATTGTCACACTATTTAATGTAATAGTGAGGACTACTAATGCTATCATCTCGACCGGCCACCCGCTCCCCGACTAGTCCCAAATTTACGCTCTCATTTCTCAAGAGAATAGTGAAAGAAAGGGTGAGCTCAACTAGCCCAGTAAGAAATATTATGACTAAGATAATGCAGAATAAATTATCATTAGCCTTGAACAATGTTAAACTGATAAAATATAATAAACATCAAGTTTAACTGCAGCGGAACAAGCAATCCATTAGAAAAGTCATGCAGAGAATAAAATCTACTATCTCCTATGATTTAAAAGGTTTTTCATTACTTTTATCGCTGAGACTCAGCTTAATAAATAAACCACATCATCCCTGCACTACGGCCAAGGATATTCATTAGTATCACGACAACCAATTATCCATGCACTACGGGTCAAGGATATTCGTGTATTCATCAATGGTCATGATCATGCCAACAACTATCCATCAATGCACTACGGGCCAATGCGGACTTTTACCACATCATTTGTAACATCACGGTCATGATTATACCGATTAATCCCTGGTCATAATCATACCAAGTCCATCTATACACTACAGGCCACAGATGACTTTCAATATAATATAAACATGAGGATGATGACAATGATATAAGAATTCAATAAAAAAGTTCAAGAATTAATTTATCCAGGAACTAATAACATCCAAATTGTCAACATGATACTTCTTTGTAGAGTAAAATTCAAGAATGCTCAGAAGAATATTTCCATGAAAAGATACTGGATGAAGCACAAATATCAAGGATATTCCACTAATTTCATGGAGTATAGAAGTCAAAAATTTAACCAATAGAGTATAATAAAGAATGGAATAACAAAAGAAATTACCAGGCATGCGATATACCGCACATACATGTTATTCCAACAGAATAATAAATAACGGAACCAGGTCATGCGTAAACGCACAGACAGGATATTTCAATAGAATAATAATTAATGGAACCGGGTCATGCATAAAGCACAGACAGGATGTTCTAACAGAATGATAAATAATGGAACCAGGTCATGCATAAAGCACAGACAGGATGTTCCAACAGAATGATAAAGAATGAAATAATAGAAGAATTTTACCAAGTATAGGGTAGTCCGCGTATACAGGTTATTCCAAGAGAATAATAATGAATGGAATAACAGAAGTTCTCTTCATGAATACAAAAGAAATAATACCCCTTACCTTAAAAAGAAGAGTACTGGATATAGGAGTAGTGAAGTAGCAGAATACTTTTCTTCTTTCTCTCTATAGTTTCTCTCTCTAAAGTTTCAGTGAATTCGTAAGAAATAATGAAGGAATGAGCTTCTATTTATAGGAGAATGGAAGGATACTATTTGAATAAAAAATCATGGGTGAACAGTGTATATATCACGGACGCCGCGTGTATTCATTTGATTTCTAAAAAAAAAAAACAAGCCACCAGGACAATTCATATCCACCAAGCCACATATGACTTATTATATATATATATATATATATATATATATATATATATATATATATATATATATATATATATATATATATTTTTATATAAGAAAACAAGCCACCCGTGCTTATCATTTGAATCCCTCCCAAGACATTTCATATACACCAAAATCACATATATATATATAATATATATCTTCCACCACTCATCAATTTCTCCCACACACCAATAATGACACACACTTTATATAATAATATATAACAATAATACTCCATTCCAAACATCCTGCAGATTCCTTTCCTTCCCCACTTCAGTTTTTTCACACATGAGCCCCACATGTGGGCCCACCTTTATTATATTAAATAATTTTCTACCGATTATTTTTAAAAAATGAGTAAATGGGGGTCCATAAATACAACAAATACTTCATAAAATTTCCTCAATATTTTTAACAACATTTATCATTATTATTATAATTCACAATATTAATCGACCGTGTCGCTCCTGAGAAAGGGGGCTTTCCAATAAGGATTTCTCCTTATGGATTAGCGCAATTAGGTGACCAAACCTCTCCTCGATGTAACTTCTAGACATCGTTAATATTGCAAATAATAATATTAATAACTTTATCATCTCAATTATTGATTTAATAATATATAAAATATTGACAATGATTGAATCAAATAATGTGAGATACTATGTCAAGCAATTATCAGTAGCAATAATTGAACAAAACCGAGTGACTTCTCACGTAAACATCAATAATCAATACCGCAGCTACTACTATGTAACCAATGCCAGACATCGCACTTTTTAACACCGAGTGTTTCAACAGTTAACGGTAAAACTTCCGCTGTTATTTTCATTAAGTATTTTTGTCGTTTTCTCAATCCGACAATAATTTCGTTGTGAGGTCCACCAATGATTGTGTCGTTGTACGAATATTCCCTGTTAAAACGAATATTCCCCGACCAATCGAATATTATATAACAACTTGCGTACTTTGCAAAATTTATAAATATTACCCACAACTATAACATTATATCAAATTCATTCTATAATATTCAAAAATGATATTTATAGAAAAATCATTTTTATTCATAAAAGTTGGGGTCTTAAATCTGCAACACGGTATTTAAACATTGGTGAACCAACTAAGTTTTGTTGCACGTGAATTTGTGGTAACAGTAAGCTTAGCGTAAACAATATTATTGTTACCATGTCCTCTGCAATAGCAGGATTCGTTGATTCAAGAAGCAATGCGATAACAGCTGGATCTGCTTTAGTTTGGTGGTTAGAAATCAAGACTACATTGTCACTCTGGATTTTACGGTATAGAAATACTTATTAAATCCTAGAAAGGGCAAACAGAACAAAAGACATCAAGAACAAGGATAAAAGTCATTTATGATAGTCTTAGCTAGAACACGCAAAAAGGGAAAACAGAACAAGAGACATCAAGAACAAGGATAAAAGCAACATACAATAGTCTTTGCTAGAACACGTACAAATAATTAATATCTTTGTAATCCAAAACCCAACTATTCAAATCTAAGAAAATAGGAGATGAAGGCACACTGGATTTTATGGTATAGAAATATTGATTAAATCCTAGAAAGGGCAAGCAGAAAAGAGACATCAAGATTCAAGAACAAGGATAAAAGCCATGTATGATAGTATTAATCATCGCATAAATAGTATCTTTGTAATCCAAATCCAGCTATTCAAAAACAGGAGATGAAAGCACACTTAAGCAAATATTGTCGTCATATCTTTCAGGTCTCCAAACAATAGCCTGTATAAATTTCCATTAAAACCCTACTGCCTTAGAATCTTTTCTAGCTTCTTTGGTCTCAACCACACAAAGTTGAAGATTCTCCATACAAATATTACTACAATAATTGCACAGAAGAATACAATCAGATTCAAACTTATAGTCAATCAATAATATCATATCATATCATATCTCCACATATAATTTCAAAAACCAATAATTAATTTTTCAGTAACAACTACAACAAAAACCCAATTGCATTTTTCTCAAAAGACATGAGTTAAATAATATAATTGCATTTTTGCTGAACGGCAGGGAAAGAAATAAATTATCACAAACTTATAAACTTAGAAACTTAGAAACTTAGAATAATATAATTTCATTTTTGCATTCTCCTGTAGCCAGCGACCAGGACGACTATACCAATCACATTCGTTGTGATTCTGATGTCAATTGTATTGCTAATTTGGGTTAAAACTTAGAAACTGAACTCATAAATTACAAATGGAGCTACAGTATAACAAATACAAATTAATTGGTCAATACTAGAACTGAAAATTCTAACCATATAATCTACATAAATTCTTAAAGTTCAAGCCATTCCACACAGCATAAAAAATTAAGGGTATATTAACTCACAAAGAGTGCAGACCATTATGCAATAGATCATCACCATCCTTCTCTCCTTCTGCATCCCCAATTTGGAAAGTTTGAGTTAATTTTTCTGCCAAACGTTCAATTTTGGATGTGTCAATCAATTCATCAATCTTGGAGGTCAAGGAAAAAAATCGCTCCAACGCGTCCTTAGCTCTCTCCCTGGCCAGAATAGCTTCTTTAGCTCTCTGTTCGGATTTAACCTGAGCCAAATCTACCGCTTTATTCAGTGAAAATGAAGCAATCCTAACCGTAGCAAGGAATTGCTTCCCTAAACTCGAATCTCCTTCGTCACGGTTGTCACATCCTTTGAAAATCTTATCGGATTAGGAAATTCATAAGAAATATAAATTAGGTTAGAATTGGGAGGACATCGAAAGGAAGGGAGACGCAGAGAGGTCGGAGACATAGACGCAATTTGAGGTTTTGGGTTAGGGCAGGTAAAGAGTGAGACGTGATTTGGGTTTTGGCTTTGGGTTACGGCAGACTACAGAGAGCAAATACATAACTTTTAATTAAATTAGGGACTCTATTTCAAAAAGAGTTTGATTCTAACTTATAAAAGCAACTAATATTGTAAATTATTTAAAAAATAATATTGTAAATAAAACTATTATTTAAAAAATTTAAATAGATTTAACAAAAATCTTAGATAACATTTTTTTAAAAAAACAACTCTTTTATAAGTAATATTGTAAGTTACAATTATTATAAATAAATTTAATACTATAAAAAATTTAATGTATTTATATTATAATTTATATTTACCACAATTAATTCTTAAAAAATTATTTAGAATAAAACAGTGACCGATTTTATCTCTCGCAAAAAAACTCTGAACAATAACATATTGTGAGTAATAATTCATTCACTAATAGATTTTTTCCTCGCAAAATTTCATCATAAATTGGTGCCAAAAAGCCTTCTATCACCTCAATTTTGTGAGGAAAAAATATAAATTGTGAAGGATGTTTCTTTCGCTAATAACTATATTGTCACTATATTTTTTTCCTTCACTGTTCCTTCGCTAAAAAACTCCTCATGTGAAGGAATAAATTCCTTCACAAAATTTCCTTCGCTACATCCCTAATTTCTTGTAGTGTTAGGTAATAAATAAAATATATTTATTACGTGAATGTTTACAAATAATTATATTTTAGAATTATTGATTATTATAAAGTATATTCTTATAATAATAAATTTTATAGTAGAAATATTTTTATTAATTATTTTCCATGAAAATATAATTATATATTATTTAAATAATATACTGAAATGATTTTTAGAATTTTATAATAATTATTTATTTTATTATATGAATTTAAGCAAGATTAATTAAGTTAATTATTTTAACTTAATTAATAATGTTATATATGAAGAATAAATCAGATATGGAATCCAAACCCTAGTTTTTGATTTTGAACAATGGATGAAAATAATAATATAATATTAATTATATTTTTATTTTTCAGTGCTATAAATAGGTACTGGATGTACGTACTGTCAATGATTTGTCAATTATGGTACAATATTTGAAAACCCTAATTTTACGGTGGGAAACCCTAAATTGAAACTAAATTGTGAGTTTAAGTATGTTATATAACTGTGTTATATGATTTATGTTGTGTATTAAATGATTAATTAGGTAAACCCTAATTAAAATCTAGAAAAAAACCCTAATTATAAAACCCTAATTTGGAAACCTAAACTGGAGTTTAAGATCAGTCAGAAATTGTGTTAATGTAATTAATATCATGTATGTTAGAGTTTATTGTTAATTGGGGAAAAACTAATTAGTATTTTAAAACCCTAATTAACATTTTGAAATATTAATATTAAGAAACCCTAATTTCTATATTAGGTAACCCTAATTAGTAATTATAAAACTTAAAACCTTAATTGCTAAATTAGCAAGGTTAATTGTAATTGGTGATTAAAAGCCTAATGTTTATGTTAATGTAATTAGAAACCCTAATTGCTAAATCTTGTAAACCCTAAGGGTCAAACCCTAAGGGTTTGTCAAGATTACAAAATGGCCATTAAAAATGCATGCGAAAAGACTAAGATACCCCTCTTTGGATTTTCTTTATTATGTAAATTGCAAAGCTTGACAAGTGTGGGAGTTGGTGACCTAATATAACTACTCCATTGACTTAAAATGCCAGCAATCAACTCTAAATCTCAGCAACATGCATTGTATTATCATATATATATAGATTGGGAGAGAGAAAAGTTTACTTTAATTCTCATAAGAGCCATCTACTTCTCTCTCTCTAAAATTTGAGATTTGTGAGGAGCTAAGTTCAAAAGTTAAGACTACATCACCATTTAGCTTTCCATTATCAGATTCAAAGGATCAAAGCCAATAGAGGTATAAACCCTAAATTATGAAATCCTTAAACTTTTGTGTTAATGATGTTGTCTGTTGGTTAGAATGGTGTTATATGATGTCATTAAGTGATCTGGGTTAGTAGATGTTAGATCCATAACATCTAGAGGCTCGAATTTGGTGTTTTCAAAAATCTGGAAAAATTTTATTTTGTATTCTGACAACGAATGTCAGAGGCTGTAGATCTCTCTCTGATTATGTGACTTTGTGTGTTTTCTGCTTTGGATCGGTAGTCTGGTATTAGTTCTTTGATCTGGAAGTGGAATCACAACCATTCAATGACCAGATTTCGAGTTATTCTTGGTCAAAACCCGTTGACCGGGCATAACCAGTCGATTTCTGGGTAACCCATAAATCATAAAACAGTGTCTGACAAGATTTGCAAATGGGTTGATCTGTCCGGTTTTATGTGTTTGTATCTAGTTTGTATCATGTTAAATGGACTATAAGTTTATGCCTTTATATCACGGAAATAATAAATGGGATGGATTTAGTATATGGTCAAAGTGACTGAAATGATCACGAAAACCATTGTATGGAATTTCCAGAAATTGTTAGCATAAACATTCTTACAAGGTTTGACTAGATTAAATCTGGTGATTGTTTTGTACTATGACTAAAATAATGTTACATATGTGTTACCTAACATAAGTACTACAGCCTTGAACCTTAATAACAATATCTTGATGATCCGAACATAAAAGAAATCGACCTTCAATATTGCATCATGAAACTGTTTGGGTTTCTGGGTTACCCAGAAAACCCAGATCAGCTCTGATATGTTTTTCTGCAGCTTAGATCTTGATTCTTGTTGATTTTTAGACAAAATAAAGGCTTAAAACATGTACTATGTTAGTTTGTCTACATAGCCCGACGTCTAGAACCCTTTTAATATAAACAGATTGCATGCTAGAAGGCCATAAAGTTCGTTGACCAGCATTGACAAGATTTTTCTGGGAAGCCCAGAACTTGATGAAAAGCCCTGGCAATCATTTTAAAGACTCAGATCTTGCATCTGAGTTGTTGTATGACCAAACGGAATGTGAATAATTGTAGTTCTACAGTTATACTACACGATCAAATCTTGATTTGGACTAGAGCATGCAGGAACAAAGATTTACACGTGGTCAAACGAGCACACTTGTTAATCGGTCTAACAGTGTTCTTGAGGCTCAAGAACACCTAAGACAACAGAAAGTGTCGCTATATCCTTTAGCTTACGCTTTTTTTTTTTTTTATTTTTTCAATTTCCAAAAATGATTAAAAATAGAAAATAAATTCTAAAAATTATAAAATGGTTTTAAAAATTATTTTAAATTATGAAAATAACTTTTAATTATTTGGGACATTTTCATTAATATTTATAATTATTAGAATATTAATGATATTTAATTTATTTAATTAGTGTATTAAATAAATTAGAGAAAAATGATTTTAATTTTATAAAAATCATTTTAAATAAGAATAAAGTGTTTTAAAATATTTTTGAGTTATAAATGTAACTTTTAATATTTTGTAATTAATTTCATTAATTAATTAATATTAATGGTAACTAAAGTTATTTAATAAATGTATTAAATAAATTATGAAAAATAGAATTAATGATTTAAAAATTATAGAAAATGATTTAAAGGTTATAAAAGTATTTTAAGTTATAAATATAACTTTTGATATTTTATCATGAAAAATATTAATATTTTAATATTAATGATATTAGATTTATTTAATAATTATATTAAATAAATTAGTTTTAAAATGATTTTAATATTATAAAAATTATTTAAAATGAAAAATAAAGTGTATAAAGATATTTTAAGTTATAAATTATAACTTTTGATATTTAAAGGAAAATTTCATTAATAATTTAATATTAAATTATATTAGATTTATTTAATAATTATATTAAATAAATAGTTTAAAAATGGTTTTATTTATTTAAAAATTATTTAAAAAGGATATAAATGAATTAAAAATATTTTAAGTTATGATTAAGGACTTTTAATATTTTGATAAGTAATACATTAATACTTTAATAATAATGATAATTATTTAAAATGATTTTAATTCTTTTAAAATCATTTAAGGGTAATATTAATACTTTAAAAGTATTTTGAGTTATTATAAATAACTTTAACCTTTTTAGCAATGGTTTCATTAATAGATTAATATTAATTAAATATTAATGATAATAGAATTATTTAATATTTAAATCATTTAATAATGATTCCGATGTTTGAAAATTCATGATAAATTATAATAAATGTTTTAAAAATTATTATAAGTCATTTAAAAATAATATGACTGATACTTACAGATATTGAACTACAGGATAGAGTCTTAGACTCGATACCCGATAAAACCGTCGGTACACCGACATGTTTCAGAAATTGATCTGGACATAGATAATTTGATTAGATATGTGTTTATTTGTGATTCAATGGTTGTTAAACATATGTGACAATGTGATTAGGTTATGTGCTGACTGCAATAAGCAGTGCTATGTGTTATAGTATGTTATTCTAATCGATCAAATGATCTTATTACTGATAGGTGTTATATAAAGATAGAACTAAGATATGAACTGTAAGCAGCGCATCAGGCAAGTATCTTACCTTTGCATTTCCTTTATGCAATGGACATGAGTAAGAAGTTTCAGAATTATATTATTATTATGCTATATTATTAACCCTATTGTGATATATTCTATATCCGATCATTGTTTATCAACATGTTAGTATATGGTAATTCATATATATATTCGGTTTGTTAATTTCTAAACATGATTACACAAGTGTCCCCACTTGGATAATCATTGTATTTAATCACATGTTGATATATATATATATATATATATATATATATATATATATATATATATATATCCAAGCTAATTGACCAGCTAGACACAAATTTTAAAATATCGTTGAATATGATAATAGCTTTTTGTATCCAATCAAATTGTTTTGGTTCGGATTCCGCATTAAAATATGAATATCCCGATCACTTTTGAAAACTTTTATCTTCCAAAAGTGACAGAGTGAACGATCCTATCGCTCTTGTAATATAGTATTGATCAATATAGGGCCCATGGGAAGTACAACCTAACGCTCAGAAGTTATGACGGTTTGCAGATGAAGTTCTGCTAAACCTTAGCGAAAACTAAAAACAATGTTCATAATCTGTCGACTAATACCTATATATATAGTCAATATGTAATTTCAAAAATTTGAGATAGAAATTTTATGTTGTTATTATCAGTTCAGTTTACTTCACAACTATAAATTCGTTGTAGAAGTGATGTACAAAGAAGACATTTATTTCTTTTAGCTAATTATATTCATAATTGTTATTACTTGCTGGGCATCCAAATGCTCACCCTTGCTTAAATTTAAATGTTTTCAGCTAGGCATGATAAACCCGAAGGTTCGCATAAGAACAAGTGAAAAGAAAGCAAATGTAATATGTTTAATGGTGTCTTTTGTAATAGTTAGACAATATATGTATACAATGATATGTATTATATATCATGTAAAGAATTATAGTAAAAGTTGCGTAATTGGGATTAGACTCTGATAAATATAAATTAAGTTGGATTTTTATATTATTCTTATTATTATTAGTATTATTCTGCTCATAGAAATGGTATCGTGAAGCACCGAGTTCGGGTTTCAAGTACCTGAGTTTGAGGGCTTTACAATTACTGACATGTTAATAATCAGTTTTAATATCTCACTATACTTCTAACATATTTTTATGATCATTAGGTTAAGTTAATATCACATTTCTATACTTAAATACTAAAAAAAATTGCATTCCTAGAAATTCTGCTAAGTGGTAATGCAATACCACAGCTTATACTTCTTCGTCTTCGTGTCATGTACAGCTGGCCATGCACATGAAGTTTTAGGCTCGAGTTGGCGCTACCAATGACACTCCAGTTCAATTTCCAGTTCACGAAGAACACAGAATCAAGCGAATTTATCATTACATGGTTACTAAATTCATCAATTTAAACATACCCATATACTAGAATTCATACATACTCATTACCCAACTTTTATAGAATGATTATAACCAATTAAAACACATAATCACTGAATTAAAACATGTAATTTTCACTGTTCTTGAAGGTTTTGAACACAAAACATAAAAATTACCACTACAAATTCGTTATAACACCAAATCCATCCATTCAAGTTTCGTCTTCTTCATTTTAGCATGCATAATTATATTCAAGTGGAAATTTTACAAAAAAATTTATGTTTACAATTAAAATCACGTATAAGGGCCATATGGCCATATTCCATACTCTGTAAATTTTGAAGCAATAATATATGTTATAATATTATGAAACTGATGATATGGGAACCTATAATATATAGTAAAACATGCTATGCTAACATATTATCACATATATCCACATAAACAATACAATTTTCCAATTTACAAAGACTTTACAAAATTTTGAAAGCCATATTCATAAAACTCCAATAACGTAATTAACAATTGAGTTGAAGAGCTTACCCTTAAAATAATTTCTCTGACTTTCACGTTCTTCTAAAATACCACAATAATTCACACTGCTTCTCTCTATTTCACTAAAATTCTCTCTGAATTCTCTCTCAGTTAACTCATAAAAATAATATGTCTTCTCAACATAAGACTTATTAATAAAGAAGGAGGCATACGTGTGTGGAGGTCAGTTACCCATCATGGGTTAACTGCTATAACTCCCCTTAGGGCCTTGTTTGGCTTGAACATAAATAACCCTTCTAATTATTTTAATTAATCTCCTATACTATAGTTTAATTATGTCACACCCACTTCTACAATAAATCAAATATCTTATTTAATTTAATTTGAATAAAATATAATAATTTCTCATTAATTCACATAGTCATATAATTAATTTTCTCATTAATTATAAAATAATATTAGGCTTATTAAATATTTCTTTTAATTTAATAAACTCACATAATTACATACTTTGAATAATAAAATTCTCTACCTTAATTTAATAAATATAACACATATAATTAAATTAATCTACCACAACTTCATCAATTAATTATTTAATCTAATAATTAATTCATCAAAAAATATTTATTTAATTCAATAAATATTAAAATTAAATTACAAAATCTCGTTTGTCACAAGACTATTATGTTTGTATGTAATATACTTATGAATAATGAATAATGTATTCAGTTTATGAACCTGGGAAAGGATTTATTACTATTGTAATAAGAATATAGTAAATAGAATCATTTTGTTGTTATTTCAATGGAATGACTGTATAAATTGTAGTACCATGTAGGACCATCTGTCGGGTTGGAAGATACCCGGATTTGGGGGTGTCACAGTCCGAAGCTAGGAAGATGGGTCTATGACCAGATCTCCAAGTCTTCGTTGTCTATCCGTTGTGCTGTCTTGTGCAGTTGTCACTCAAGATTTAAGTTATGGTTCTTGTGGGATATCTTTGTACGTATTTTGAGTTGAACTGTGTTGAGACGACGTTGATGTGATGTTGAGGTGGCGAAATGACCATTTTGCACCTCCTAGGGTTATCTCCGATTTTGGCGCAGTTGTAACAGTCGTTTCTCAGGGTTATCTTCGAGATTGGTCTGCTTTTAACATTGACTATCCTCATGGTTATCTTTGAGGTTGTCTTGACCTCCTGGGGTTATCTCCGAGGTTGGACTGAATTTTTTGGGGTTATTTCCAGAACTTGGACTGAATCTCTCGGGGTTATCTCCGAGATTGGAAACTAGATCTCTCGGGGTTATCTCCGAGGTTGGAACTGGATCTCCCGGGGTTATCTCCAGGGTTGGAACTGTATCTCTTGGGGTTATCATCGGGGTTGGAACTGTATCTCCCGGGGTTGTCTCCAGGGTTGAAATTTATTTGACTTCCAAGGTTATCTCTGGAAGATGATTCTGCCCACCTACAGGGTTAGTAACATGAATATAAAATTTTGAGTGTCTACAGATGCCCCTCTTTATCATATTCATGCAATGTAATGGCATCGATAGGATAAAGACTACTAGACATTGTTAATATGACAAGCTTAGGATGATGCAAAATGCAATGCAGCATGATGTGATGTTATGATGAATGTTGTTGTTGGAATGATTTCCAATGGGATGTGATAACTGCCTGCTCTGCCATTTTTGTTGGGGGATGGAGTTGTCAATGATGGCTCTATTGAACCACTTTGATGTCTACTCGAACGGTAGTTTACAAAGCTATCATCGCCGGAATCTCCCGATGCCATGCTGGGGTTGTCGCCAGCGATTTAAAATTTCCATTAGTGCTATCTGAGTCTGATTTGCTGACAAGTCATAGAGATGTCTTCAAGATCCCTGTAATTGAGGTTTTCCAATGATTGAGACCACATGATGTTGACATTGGGGTTATAACCAACGTCCTTAATCCTTTAGAAATACTTTCCACCGAAGACGTTCTTCTCTTTTGCGAGCAACTCTGGGGGATTATTGATGTTTCATCCAGATGATGGCTTGGCCTTGTTGTCACCATGGGATATTTCTTGCAATTACGCTAGCATTATCACCATCACTCCGACTTTTCACTAGGTCGATGCTGATAGTTCCACTAGGGATATCAATTTAATTACTGGGGATCTGTATAACAGATTCCATCATTGGTCCTCCCCGATGAAGATGGTTTTCCATGGTTTGTATCATCAAGTTTCTCTGATGCTTCGCTGGAGTTATTATCAATGGCTTGTAATGTCAGGGATGCGTGACCCTCATTGAAATAGCTTTCAACGGCTTAGGATTTCTAAAATCTCTGCTAGGGATGTATTTCTGATGAGCTATACTCTTGATGAGTTTGTATGATTTTGATTGCAATCACAACCCCCAGTTGATGGCATCAGACCTTCGCGATGCATTGACAAGGGCCGCTTTCAATAGCTTTTATCATCGGCTTTCTAAACCCTGTATCTAGGCGAATACCAATGATTGATATGCAGACCCGCAGTTTGGTATCTGAATTCAGGATTTCAGGCTTTTCCGCTTAATCGTGCAACACCGTTTTCCCTGATCTAACTTATTATCTTCTGGGACCTCCTTTGCAACTCAAATTCAATCGAGTCAGAGGGGGTGGGGACCACCCTAGGTAGCCACAGATAGACCTGTGGCTTCCACGGGTTGACCCGTGGGTTATATCTCACCTCGCATCTCTTTCACAAGTCATTTTTAAGTTGAATCCATGTAGAGAATCCGAGATTTCTTCTTTAAATCTACTGAGTTCGAGCTACTTTATGAAAAATTCATCACCGTACAATCGTTCTGCACTATCCTGGTAACGTTTACATGTTTTCTTTTCCAGTTTTAACCGTTAGAAAGTGAGATATCATACAAAATGCTTCAAAATGCATTGCAGTGAATATGCATGCTCATATGACTTGATAAAATTTATTCAACGTAGTAAGTGTTAGTCTTTTACCATGCTGAACGTATTTATGTGAAACAAATTAAATTTTGAAATAGTCAATTTGCACTCTTTTCTGCTATTCTTTTCATCCTATTTGAGGACAAATGAGCAAATGTTTTGAAGCAAAGTAATCCTGGTAATTAGGCTACCCTGATGGATATGACTTTGATGTTTTTTAATGCATATAAGATATTTATGACTTTGTGTTGGTGTGCTACTGAATGGCCACCTAGTCATCCCTATGTGCATGTGGATAGTCATTTTTACGAAGGAGACTGAAATTTTTCTTTCACGAGTCTAGGCATTAATTGAACATGCATTTTTAACTCTACTGCAGATGTATGTTAAAGTAATGCATGCATGCATGCATATAGCTATGAATTGAATTTAATGAGCTCTAGGTTAGAATTTACCACACCCTTTCTGAGTTAATTTGGAGACTTTTATCCAGATATATGGATCCAGACCAGCCGAGTAGCTCCCGTAGGACCTCTTCAAGTGTGAGGAAGAGAGCTTTAGATGTTTCTCAGCTTCGCCCAGCCTGACAGCCTCGTCGATTGACTGAGTCAGTGATTCGTCCTATCCGAGTTGAGAGACCGGATGTCGATGACGAGGAGTAGGACGTACCCATTGCGGATTCTACTCCTTCTTCTTCTATTCCCCGCAGGTAGCTTCCAACTATAAATGTGATGATTCCAGATCTTCTGGATGATTTAAGTTGTCACCCTTCGATCTAACTTCACACGAACGAGGTAATAACCATGTTGATCTTCTTTTTCCCATTTGTGGGGCAAGGGTTTTGATTTTGATTTTCACTTTGATTCAGGTTCTCAGCTCTACTCAACTTAGAGGGAACTGGTTTAGTGTACATTCTCTGTACTAGACTCTTCATCCAAAGTATTAAGAGATTGTTTATGCCTGGGGCTTCGAGGCTTTCTTTTCCATCCTCCCCCGTCATTGTCCCCGGGGTTATCTCAAGGCTTTATCTGAGCACTGGTTTAACCAGACCCAGTCTCTCCGTTTATTGAATTGGAGGTGATGATGACACCGATGATTGACGATTTATCACTGGGTAAGAGTTTTCAGGGGAGCTAGTGCCATTGGTGGTTGACGTTTCCCCGACTGCTGTTAGATCCTTGTTAGGTGTCCCGGCCACGACGCTCAAGGTTTGGAAAGTCCGTTTTGGTCCATTGAGTGTAGATGCCATGAGTGGGGCTCTGATTGAGCCATTGACCGATGATCGGAGGGTTAAAGATCACATCCTTTGGCGATTGTTTCTGATGATCCTCAGGGGTTATTTCCTGGCTGATAACTCTTCGACCGTATCATTCGCTTTAGTCAGCGCCACTCGGGAGGTGGACCGTATTAGAGAGTTTACTTGGAGTTCCTACACCTTTGCCTACTTCCTCAGGGGAATGCACCTACGTTCAGAAGGCGTGACATATGCTTGATTAGGGTTTTACCCATTCTTGCTGGGGAGCATTTTCTCTTGATTTTTGATTCCCCTTGTTTGGGTTGCTAGTTTGACTGACCATAGATATTTGATCCTTGCATTCACAGTTTTGGGCCTACGAGAGGCTCCCATGTCTTCATCTTGTTAGAACGTTAGGTCTGGACACCTATCCATGGGGATGGTGATGTCATTACTCCACTCTTGCGGAGGTTCCTGTAGTTGAGGGTTTCACCCATTCTTGCCTACAGTTGGAGTTGTTGACCGCAGATGTCATTACATGGGTTCCTTACTCTGAGGACCACTTGACAGTTGGATTCGAGGGTGGTTTCCCGACTAGTATCAAGTATGTATTGTCCACCCATCGGATTCCTCTCCTTACTAACGGAGGTTGGGAGCTCTATTTAGGAGAGCATGCTATTAGGAGCACTATAAGAGAGATATGCATTCCGTTCTTTCCTCTTGCCATGCGTCATTGGATTTTATCGCAACCAATCACTGAGATCCCATTGATGGGTGTGGATGGCTTTAATTTGTCAGGGGGACCTTTCACTCAAGAGGCTTTTTACCGTTGATGGTTCCCTCTGATGATTGGGTTTTATACCTACGAATCGAGTTACTATTTGGACTTAAATAGTGTGTAATCTAGTTATTTTTGTACAGTTTTATGTGTTTTGTGTTTGTTTTATTTGTAGTTTGCATTATGTGTAAGCTTAGTAATGTTGGTAGCATTGTGGTGGAGATTAGCATGCAAAAGTAAGAAAACAATAACTACAAAATTATACCCCCACCGGGGCGGGGGTGCAAGTGGCAGCAATTTTCAAGACCTCGCCAAGGCGGGCTTTTACAAGGCAAAAACCCTCGCCAGGGTGGGGGTACACAGGCAAAGAAAAGAAGTTGGTTGCAATTCTAACACTGCAGATGCTGGGACTGGAGAACTTTAGTTTGGATTGGGACTATGTGTGGACGTCTTTTATCAGTTATTACATAACTTATGCTAGAATACACAGAAATTAATCATACACTTAATCAATCACAACTATGGGCCCTAATTGAGAGAAGACAGTGGAGGAACAGAGCGAGGTATCAAGATTCAGGAAGATTGCAGAATTGAAGGCAAAGAAGGGTGGTTTTGTACTATTCTATTTATTTTATTCAGATTCTGTAATTGGGACAATGATTTTCTTTATCTTTTCTGTTTTTAATTCATTGATTATGAACTAAATTTCTAATTAATCTTGCAATGGATCTTCGATGCGGAACGATGATTATTATGCTTTAAATTCAATTTAATAAATCTATTTATTCAGTTCATCTATTGTGATTTGTATTTAATTTATGAATTGCTTGATCACCAATTCTATGTGGATTTGTATGGATTCGAGAGATGATATATGAATCTAGACTTAGTCATAATAACATGTGTTCATGATTTCTCCATTTGATGGATGTCTTGATGTATGTTTAGGATAGAGATATACCTAACATCGTATGTAATCATAAAAGAACTTGGAATTTAAACCTTATTTGATTTTAATTCACATGGAGATATAGTGAATTAGTTAATTAGGGTGTTTGGCTTAAATCTATATAATTGTGGATTTAAATTAATATGAGGTTAGTGCAATGAGAGATGGCTAATTCTACTTTAGTGTTCTTGATTAATGAACTGAGATAGTTAATTAAATTGAAAAGAAATGTGATAATCTGAGTGAAGCTTAAAGTGAAATTGTAAGCTTAATTCTTCAATATCTAACTTAAATTTGTGGTTGTAAGACCCCGAATTTTATGAGATGAAAGTATTCAATTTTCTTATATTTATTATTATATTTAATAAATGGTTAAATTGATAAAAGGTTAAAGTTAAGGGTGATATTTGAAAATTTTGCAAAGTAAACAAGTTGATATAAAATATTCGTTGTGTTGGGGAATATTCGATTTATCGGGGAATATTCATACGATGACACAATCATTGGTGGACCCCACAGCGGAATAACTGTCAAAGTTAGAAAACGAAAGAAATAACTTTTTATAAAAATAATGGCAAAACTTTTATCGTTAAACGGTTGAAATACCCGGTGGTAAAAATATAGTAATACGCGTGGTTACATAGTAGCACACGGTATTGATTATTGATGCTTATGTAAGAAGCCACTTAGTTTACTCAATTATTGCTACAGTAATTTCTGCATAGTATCTCACGTTATTTGATTCAATTATTGTCACAATATCATTTGAATAATATTTTATATTATTAAATCAATAATTGAGACAACAAAGTTATTCATAATATTATTTGCAATATTGACGATGTCTAGAAAGTTCTCGAGGAGAGAGGTTTGGTCACCTAATTGCGCTACCAATAGGGAGAAATCATATCTGAAAGCCCCTCTTTCCTGGGAATGATCTGGTTGTTAAATATTGTGAGTTATAATATTAATGATGAATAATTATTGAAGTATTAAGAATGTGTTTATTGAAGATAAATGAATTTCAAAATTTAGAGGGGAATAATGCAAACTTGAAAAACTTTAGGGGTACTAAAGTGTAATAAGTTAAATCAATCTGGACCATTGTTGGTGGTTTTAATAGTAAATCAATCTGGACTGTCGATGGTGGTTTAGATAGTAAATCAATCTGGACCGTCGATGGTGGTTTTCATAGTGAATTAATCTGGACCGTCCATGGTGGTTTTAATAGTAAATCAATTTAGACCATCGATGGTGGTTTTAATAGTGAATCAATCTGGACCGTCGATGGTGGTTTTAATAGTAAATCAATCTGGACTATCGGTGGTGGTTTTAAAAGTAAATCAATTTGGACCGTCGTTTGTGGTTTTAATAGTAACCAATATGGACCGTCCATTCTAATAGTAAATCAATCTAGACCGTTCGTGAATTAGTTACTATTTAGTCATTTCTCCTATAAATAGAAGCTTAATTCTTCTTTCATTCTCACCAATTCACTAAGATTCACAAGAGAAGCTATAGAGAGAGAAACTATAGAGAGAAAGAAGAAGAGTATTTTATTACTTCACTATTGCAGTATCCAATCTTCTACTAAGGTAAGGGATATTATTAGTTGTATTCGTAAGGGATATTATTTGTTGTATTCGTAAGGGGTATTATTTCTTTCGTATTCATAAGGAATAATATTTTTCATATTCATCCTTTAATATGTCGGAATAACATGTCTATGCGGATTATGTACCGCATGACAGGTGTAACGACCCCAAAATTCATACAATAATATTCTCATTCTAGATCGTTAACAATACAATTTAATCTATCTTTACATCATTATTCGATATTAAAATCACTAAAAATGCGGAATATTTAAAACTTTTATACATTTCATTCTTTATTGCCCTAAATCGCAACCTTTACATTACATCTCTTCGATTCAAATTTATATCATGAATCGTTACAACAAAAATGACTATACCAAGTCTTACATCATAAATATATATATCCATATACACCGGATAGCTCAACTTACAATTCAACAACATGTTACATTCAAAATATTAAATACATTTCCCATAAAACATAAGTAATCTTCGTGAATATGGATCTCTATAATTCACGTAGCACATATCCTTACCTTAAATCTTTAACTTGCAAAAAAGGTTATTTGCAAGGTTGAGCTCGACATCCCAGCAAAATCTAACAGTTTTCATGCATCACATAGCACATAATAACATACTCAACATATATCTCATAAACATTGGACTAACACAACATACATGCTGCATTTCATAAAACAGGTATAAAGATTGAGTTCCTTACTCAATCAACATTCATTATTTAATCAAAGTAGTCATAAATTGACTTTAACGTTTCATACTTTCAATATATATAGAACACATCATGCTCTTTGCAACAAATATTTAAAATAGTTCATCATCAAGTTCACATAACAAATAGGAACTGAAAGACTTGTCTTGATCGTTGTTTACCAATAACAGTTTAACAGCTTATAGTTATCTGCACTTCACGTGCCCTACACAATTATATAATCATACACATCAACTATTAGTCACATAAGAACACATAGTAATTGTAATGTAAACTCTACTCCACATCTCATAATCTTTCCTATTAATTAGCACACAATGTTCAATTAGATTGTGTTTACTTTTCGACTTATGTATTATTCGAAATTCATTCAAGTGTTTAAATCTTTCTAGGAATCATTATTGGTTTTATATTAAACCCATTTTATATTTTATAATATCCATTTCATTTGACTTAAAACACTTTTTACGTTCATTAACACTTATCACGGCGTTTCGACGTTTATTCGTCACACGCCCAATTTGCCTCTCTTGTGTATGCTTACTATGCATCTATAACTTATCTAATATATCATTATATTAATGTTAAACATCATTATATTTACTAACATTCATATTTTATAACTTAGAACAACATCGTTTATCGTCAAGAGCACTACACTAGCATACGTGCATGCCCGACGCCCTCCGATTGCCTCCGAAAACACAACAGTCCTAACGATGACCATTTTGACCCTTGTTCCATACCTCAAATTGAAAACGTTAAAGAATAAAAGTTGTAGGTCTATTCGTCCTCGTTCCGGATCATCTTGAATCACCTCAATCAGAGTTTATATGGAAACGTTATGGTCATTTTAGTAAAACATATCCGGTCCATTTTTTCCCCCATAATTTAGCTAGGCTGCCCCCACCCACCCCCCCCCCCCGCGCCGGGGTGGGGGGTCCTTTTTGCTAATTCGCAATTTTTCATCCTAAACACTACAGAAAGCCAAATTAGGCCTACAAACTCCTTTCTAACAACCATACCAACCTACCCAAGGTGTAATATGTTTGCAGAAACATAAACTAATCTTTCTAACACGTTTCTAACCACATAAACAACATAAACATCAAATATTACAACCTTTAATTTCACTATTTCTCTTCTTTCTTCTTCTTTTGACATTCATAGCGAAATACTTCGCCGTGAATTCGTTTTTAAACCAATTTAAGTAATTCCAATTGTGATAACTCATATTCTTAACATACTAACATAATACATGATCAATTTCAACAATAAATTATAACCAAACATCAATTTGATAGTTTCAAAACCCATTTTTTTTAGAAATTAACTCTTCTTCTTCTCTATATTCTCTCTTCTTTTCCTCTGTATTCTCTCTTCTTCTTTGTTCTTAGTTTAGACTTAGGTTTAGAAAACTAACGTAACTTAGTGTATATACAATATACATATAACACATATAATTATAGAATATGTAACTCCCAATATAATTACATATACTAATTATCAATTTAATATATAAGTTACAAAAATTAGAATTTTAAAAGCCCTAAGGCTTGTTTGGCAAAACCATATTAAAACAATGACTTAATCATTCCTTAAGCCTTGTTTAGCAAAATAATATTAAAATAAGAATTTCAAAAGCTCTAAGGTTTTGTTTGGTAAAACCAAATTAAAACTATTTTAATTTATTTTCACATATCATTTATAATATAGTTTATTGTCTCACATTATTTACTTGGATTCCCATATCCAATCGTAATTAAATAAACTAATTACCACATACTAAATCAATTTTCCACTTAACAAAATATCACAAAATTATAATCTCATTATAATTTTATTTAATAATTAATATATCACTTTAATTATTAAATTACGACATCAATATAGCAACTCATGTAATCTTTAACAACTCTCTAACTGTTAAATTAAATTAGAGTATTATCTAATAAATTTAATTCACAAATATATACTAACAACAATTACATTAATAAAATATTTGTTTAATTTAATAAATATTTTAAATTATAAATAAAATTTTGGATTGTTACATCATTTCCTCCTTACAAGGATTCTGTCCCCAGAATCACAAGTCAAATAATTCATTCGTCACATTCTTCCCTCCTTATAAGGATTCCGTCCTCGGAATCACTGAAACCTTACCTTACTCAGGTTTTCGTCAAATCTCTTCGTTGAATAACTTCAACACATGACCTTAGTATATGTTTTATATTTCCTACTACATTCATTTCTTCAACAAATTCTAGGTTTTATTTCATAACTTTCACTTTAACTCAATTATATTATGAGTATTATATATTCTTTAACCCATTAATTTCCTTTTCTAAAGATCGTTATCATAAACACTCGGGATATTACATTCACCCATTCTTCTAAGAATTTTGTCCTTGAAATTTTATTAATCTTTATTCATTCAATCTTTAAAAATAGATTTTACGTTAATACTCTATTCATTCATTAGGTTCTATAACCACTTCTTTCCACAAAGATCCTTCCACTAACATCATATTCATCACATCTTCCTCTTCTAAGAGTTTCACATTTCTCTTCTTTTTTTTGGAATTTCATTTCTTTCTTGAAATTATTAAGTTTTTTCTTAATTTTCTCATCCTTTCCACTTTCACCTTTCACAGTAATAAGAATTATCCACAATTGCTCAATAATTGGGAAGCGGTATGAATAAAAAGAATTTAAAAGATTCCAAATCATGCTGAGGGGTCACAAGACCGCGAACTCTATTCTCGGTTTACTAGTGCTTCAACTCAATCATTCACACTGCAAACCAGAGTGTTTATCAATCACGTAGACCTAAAATACCCTCCTCACGCATACACTAGGGTGGCTGTACTATTGTACCACTACGTTAATGCAGAACGCAATGGGTGTTTTGTAACGACTATATGCGTTACGCTCGGAACCATTGTCCCCAAAAACATGTCCTGTAGAGCCCCCAAATCCGGGTACTTGAAACCCATACTCGGTGCTTCACGATACCATTTCTATGAGCAGAATAATACTAATAATAATAGCAATAATATAAAGATAAACTTAATTTACATATTTATCAGAGTCTGAATTCCCAAGTACGTAACCTTTAAACATTCATTACAACCCATGATAGATAATATATATCATACTTGTCTTAATAAAGTTAACTATTACATAACATAACCTTTCGTTCATTCAGCAACCTTTCCCTTTCCCTTGTTCTTAGCAGAGCTCTCTGGTCGTTCACACTTAGCTGAAAACATTTAAATTAAGCAAGGATGAGCATTTGAGTGCCCAAAGAAGTAATAGCAATAATATATATATCTGTTGAAAGAATTTAAATGTTTTCTTTGTACTACCTTCTACAACAAGTCAATAGTTGTGAAGTAATCGAACAAATAATAATATCATAACAACTCTCTTTCAAATTTTTGAAACTACATATTGACTATAACTGGGGTTATTGTGACATGCTATGAACATTGTTTTTATTTTTGAAAAGGTTAAAAAGAAATTCATCTGCAAATCGTCATAACTTACGAGTGCACGAGGGGTGATCGGCCTCGTTATGCCTGCGTTGATCAATACTACATGCAAGAACGAGGGTATCGTTCACTCATCCACCTTGGGTGCATAAACGAGTTTCTCGTGTAGGGATGTTCTCGTTCAAATCAAAGGTTTTATCTTGTTCAACAATAATCTATAATTCAACATATATATATATATATATATATATATATATATATATATATATATATATATACGGGTAATTGACAAAGGTATATCAACATGTGATTAAATACAATGATTATCCAAGTGGGGACACTTGTATAACCATTTATAGAAAGTAACGAACATAATATATATATATTTGAATTACCATATACTAACATGTTGATAATCAATGAGCGTATATAATATAAGGTTAATAATCTGTACAGTAATAATATAATTCATAAATATTCTTACTTATGTCCATTGCATAAAGAAAATGTAAAGGTAAGATACTTTTTGATCTTACCGCTTCTGATCACAACTTAGTTTTATCGTTTATATCACGACCTATCCTTAATAAGATCATTCGTTTGATTAGAACAATATACTATAACACATAGTACTGCATTTCACAGTCAGCACATAACCTAATCACATTATTACCCATGTTTAACAACCATTGAATCACAAATAATCACATATCTAATTAAATTATCTAAGTCCAAATCAATTTCTGAAACATGTCCGGGTACCGACAACTTTATTGGGTAATTATCGAGTCTAAGACTCTATTCTGGAACTCAATATCTTTAAGTATCAGTCATATTATTTTTAAATGACTTATAATAATTTTAAAATATTTATTATAATTTATCATGAATTTTCAAATATCGAAATCATTATTAAATGATTTAAATATTAAACAATTTTATTATCATTAATATTTAATTAATATTAAACTATTAATGAAATCATTTCCAAAATATTAAACTTATTTACAATAACTTAAAATATTTTTAAAGTATTAATATTACCCTTAAATGATTTTTAAGACATTTAAAATCATTTTTAAATAATTACCATTAATATTAAATTATTAATGTACTATTTATCAAAATATTAAATATCATTAAGTATAACTTAATAATATTTTTAATTCATTTATATCCTTTTTAAATTATTTTTAAATTAATAAAACCATTATTAAACTATTTATTTAATATAATTATTAAATAAATTTAATATCATTAATAATAAATTAATAATTATTAATTTTAAATTATTAATGAAATTATCTTTTAAATATTAAAAGTTATATTTTATAACTTAAAATATCTTTAAATATTTTATTTTCATTTTAAATGATTTTTATAATAACAAAATCATTTTTAAATTAATTTAGTTAATATAATTATTACATAACCTTAATATCATTAATAATAATTAATTAATGAAATTTACCTTTAAATATTGAAAGTTATATTTATAACTTAAAATATTTTTAAATACCTTATTATCATTCAAAATGATTTTAATATAATAAAATCATTTTTAATTAATTTATTTAATTCATTTAGTAATTAACTTAATGATCATTAATATTAAATAATTAATGAAATTTTCTTTAAAATATTAAAAGTTATATTTTATAACTTAAAATATTTCTAAATAACTTATTATCATTTAAAATGATTTTTAATATAATAAAATCATTTTAATTAATTTATTTAATAATAAATAAATTAATTATCAATAATATTTAAATAAATACTAATATTTATGAAAAATATTTCAAATTATTAATATTTAATTTTTATAACTTAAAATAATTTTTGTAATTTTCGGAAATTAATTACTATTTTTAAATGATTTTTAGAAATTAATTTAATTATTTTTAATTAAGTCTGTCGCTAAAGCCCTTTGGCGACAGAAACCGTCGCCTTAGGTGTTCTTGAGTCCTCAAGAACATTCATAGCAGTTGACAAGGGACCAAGTTTGACCAGAAATCGTGAACTGTGTAATGTGTTTCAAATTAGCTATTGATCACATATTGTAGTGTTAGTGTAGCACTACAAGTATTAATCAAGGTCTGGGTCATATTACAACATACAAGAAAGATATGGAAGCTCAAACTATCTGTCACACCTGTTCTTCGTTTTCTTGGTTACCCAGAAAACAAGAACAGCTCTACTGATCACTTTTGGGCTTCCACAACTTGCTATTGATGTTACGTTTTTGTGATCTAAAAGCTGCAGTGTGTACCCAACATACCAAGGAAGAGTTCTGTCACATTATATCACTGAAATAACAATAGATCAAGCATAACAAAGCCAGTCAAACCATGTCAGACGACATGGTCAAGCGTTTTCTGGGTTACCCAGAAAACAGCTTCCATGATCGTCTGTCCTAGTTTGACCATCAATTTCAATCATCTTGTTTGATTTTTAGGAGCTGTTATGGCATTCACATATAGTATAAACTACATACTACAACTTAGATATATCAACAGAATCAAAACACCAACAACATGGAAGATCTGGTCGGTTTAAAACGTTGTTAAAGTTTGTTACGAAACTTTACAGGTTACCCGAAACGCCTGGCCACTTCACCGATCAACAACATTTGACCTTGATTATCTTTCAATCTGTTGATGATAAGAACTTGATTCAAGTTCCAGCTTAAAGACCCCATGTCAAAATACAGATCAAAAACTTAAAACAAGAAAAATCACAAACAGAGAAAGATTTGTGGCCACTAACATTCGTTGTCAGACCACAGTTTAAATTTTTTCCAGATTTTTGAAATCTTCAAATCCGAGCCTCTAGATGTTATGGATCTAACATCTAGCAACCCAAATCATCATTAGACACCTTATATAACATGTTTAACAAAAAAAATCTAACATCTAACAACAGATTTATGGACATATTTATTGCTAGGGTTTTATACCTCTTATGAACAATCTTGATTTCTGGCTTCTGTTTTTGTTATGGATGTTAGTGGGGCTCGGTTTTGTGACTGATAAATGAAGGGAAAATCGTGGGTTTTAGAGAGAGAAGCTCAAGGATGAGAGTTGGGTAAAATGCTAGCAAATGAATTGTTTTCTCTCTCCAATCCTTATATAGTGCTTGTATACTATGTAAATTGCTGAGATTTTGCTGCTGATTAGGTGTTTATTTCATGTCACATGGTCAAATAATTTGGTCACCAACTCCTTATTTGTCTAGATTTACAAGTTACATACTAAAAATCTAAAGAGGGGTATATTTTTCATTGAACATATACTTTTAATGGCATTCAAGTAATCTTGCAAACCCTTAGGGTTTGACCCTTAGGGTTTAGCCCTAAGGTTTAGCACAAATCAAATGTAGGATTTCCAATTTTGGGTTTGCACAAAAAAAAATTAAATAAATTTTTAGTTTCTAAAATTTTGAAATTAGGGTTTCCTAATTATGATTAATTTTTTAATTACTTTATATAGGAATATTAGGGTTTAAAATCACTAATTATTATTAACTTTGCTAATTTAGAAATTAGGGTTTACGATTTTGATAATTAGGGTTACTAAATTATAATTAGGGTTTCTAATTACCAAATTAGGGGTTCTAGATATTAGGGTTTTAAATTACCAATTAGGTTTTCCATAATTAGTAATAAAATCTACTGTACATGATATTTATCACATTAACACAATCACCAATCAATCTTGAACTCTAATTTGGGTTTTCAAATTAGGGTTTAACATTTAAAATTAGGGTTTTTAATAACTTAGGGTTTTCTAAAAATTATTTAGGGTTTCTAAATTTTTGATTACGGTTTACCTAATTATTCATATAATAAACAACATAAAACATATAACACAGTTATATAACAGTCTTAAACTCACAATTGATTTTCAAATTAGGGTTTCCCCAATAAAACTAGGGTTTAACCAATTAATATTAGGGTTTTGAAATTAAACACCATAATTGACCAACCATCCTCAATACGTACATACAGTACATATTTATAGCACTGACAAATTAAAATATAATTAAGATTATATTATTATTCTCATTCCTTGATAAAAATCTAAAATTAGGGTTTGGATTCCATATCTGATTTATTCTTCATATTTAACCTTAATAATTAAGGTAAAATAATTAACTTAATAATCTGTACTATAATTCATATAATAAAATAATTATTATAATTATTCTAAAATCATTTCATATATTATTTAAATAATATATGATTATATTTTCTTGGAAAATAATTAATAAAACATTTCTACTATAAATTAATTATTATAAGAATATACTTTATAATAATCAATAATCCCAAAATAAAATTATTTGTAATCATTTATGTAATAAATATATTTTTATTTACCACATAAATACATATACACAATATCTTGTACAAATCCTCATCCTTAAAATATATAAAAAATTTATACGCAAAATTTCTTATTTATTTATATAAAAAATATCAGGTTATTACATTCACCCTCCCTTATAAAGATTTCGTTCACGGAATCACCGTTTGAAAATCTATACATACAAGGGTACATAGCATACACAATCATTGCAAGTAGATCTCGATCATAATTGATCGAACCGATCTTTAACTTTTTACATAAATCTTGTCTTTCTGATTAAACAAAAATTTGATTTCTGAAAGAACTCAAATTCCTCCTTCAAAATTTCTTTATAACATAGTTTACTATATATAGAAAAATCATGTATAATAAAATAAAAGTTATACGAATAATACCTGGAATTCCATTGCCAGCTGCTGCCGTATCCTGGACTGTCATGTTGTAGACCCTTGCAGTGGATTTTATTGGCTTGCACGACAAAGTAGGTCCCGTGATTGCCAAAGTCCCGCTTCCAGTGCCAGTATTCACACTTCTTGCCTCTGTCCTCCTCTTCGGACAATCTTTCACCTTGTGCTCAGTCGATCCGCACAGAAAACATCCATTATTAATCCTAGGATTAGGGCAGTTGGGAGAGATATGGCCCTCCTTCCCGCACTTATAGCAAGCAAATTTTCCTTTCAGACACTCCCCTGAGTGGTTCTTTCCACAAGTTTTACACTGTACAGCTGGCTTCTTAACACCTTCTTGTTTCACCTGCACATTTCCAAAGTTGTTCACCTTCCTCTTTCCATCTCCACTCCTGCTTCCACTATTAATTCCTACCTTCCTAGCTCCTTCAACCTTACCCTTATTCTTCCTCTCTTTGTTGTAGAGGCTCATGGCCTCACTTCCTTCCTCAACTATGATTGCTTTCTCCATGAGTGCTGCAAATGTTGGAATCTGCAACACCGCCACCTTGTTATAGAGCCAGGGTTTTAATCCCAGCTCAAACCTTCTAGCTTTCTAGCCTCCGTATCAACTTGATGCGGAGCAAACCTAGCTAACTCATTAAATTTCGCGGCGTATTCTGACACCGTCATGTTTTCCTGCTTCAACTCTAAAAATTTTACCTCTATCCTAGCCTGCATACTAGGTGAAAAATAGTTTTCAAAAAATAGTGTTTTGAACCTATCTCATGTAACTATACCTTCTCCTGCCCTCGCCTGGTTCGCTTCCCACCAAAAGTTTGCCTCACCCTTCATCATGTAGGTGGCAAAATCAGTCTTCTGCCCTTCAGCTACCCTAGCTACCACGAATGCTTTTTCAATCTCTTTAACCCAAGTTTGGGCTTCAACAGGGTCAGTTGTACCTTTGAATTCTGGCGGTCCTACAGCCTTAAAGTCTTTGAAGTTTGCTAAGAAATTATCTGGTTGATTCCCAGCGACTGGTATTCCTAATTTCATAGCCTAAGCTACCATATTCGCAAAGTTCTGCATCGTCTTTGCTTGTTGTTGTCCCTCAGCATTGTTGACAGATTCTTCTACCCTTTGATTTTGAGTTCGACGTCTTGGCGGCATTATCTGATCAAATAAAATCATAGATTTAACTTACATTCTAAACCTTATCGCATAAGATGAGTATGTTAAACTTGTTTCATTACTCAAATATAGATTCATATTCATTTAACGAATATTTTACATAGCATAACACATGCTGCTTTAAACATCAGCTATCCCTTTGTGACCACAAAAGTCAGGATTTACAGTCTTGACTTAATACAAAAATTAGAAACATTACATTACACAGACATACTTATCATATATATTACATTAAACACACCTAAACAACAGAACCTATACTACCTATTTATTACACCTTTTCCTTGGACAACTTTTCGCCTGATGACCTTCTATACCACAGATAAAACATGCTCCTGTTTTGTAGTCGGGACAATACAGAGTAGTATGTCCTTCATAACCGCAAAGATAACATATTCTTTTCCCTTTCTTCTTATCGGATATTCCTAAGTCATGGTCTTCTATCTTTCTTTTCCCCTTCATGCTCGGAGCTGCACACGATGTGTTGCTTGTGGCTCACATCTAATCAATTTGGATTTTAAGCTTATCTTGTTCTTCTATTGTTTCTATTAACACCTGACGCAATTGACTATTTAACAGCTTTTCTATTTCCCACAGCCTTTCCAGAGAAGAAACCTTGTTCCTCAGATCCTGCACCTCCGTTGATGCTTGATCAGCTTCAACTTTAGTGTCCGAATCACTATCTGTCAGCTCCACCATCTTCGGATCTGGTACTACATTTTCTACAATAACCACATCGTCTGAGTTTGGTTGTTGCGCCCAAAAGATATGGCTCCGCTTCTTATGATCCCCCTTCCATAGTTACTTCGCCCTTGCCTGGATGTCTTGGTTCGTTTTTTGCATTTTCCACGGCTCCAAAGATAAAAGATAGAGTGAGCATTAAATCTTGAAAGAAGAATCGGTAAATCGGATGCCAATACGTCTTAACGTAGAATAGGGAGAGTATAAATCTTTGCGATTAGGCTTAGCGGGTGCTTTACTCACCGGAATCATGATTGAGCTATACCTCTCATTTTTGTATAGGATATCCGTCTGTGAGGGCTTAGAGCTTTTCCACCAATGAATTCATTATCAAACTCTAATTAGAATGGCTTAATTGGTTTTGGTTTGGACTCTGCTCTCATAACGTCGTGAAAGCCATTAAATCAAGCTACCAAGCAATATGTGTCAATGTACTCTTTCTGTACCCCGATACCTATTGAGTAGCAAATCTCTGCACTCTCGTAGTAAATTATCCTTTCCTCGATGGAGATTGCCTCGGCTTCTTAGGCACATGAGGAATGTGAGCCTCTATTTCAGCTATTGGCTTCGATATCAGCTCGGGTGTATGGGTTTAATTCTTCTTCATGCTATATATATATATAACAAGCCTTTTCCACCGGACATCTACATACATAAACTATTCTGATTAGCATATAGTTTATACACACGGCAAACAATAATTTTATATAAGTTATCTTTTATTTTGTTTGACGATGAATTTATTCAATTCATCTCATTTCAAACTCTATATGAGTTATTTGTATTTTCAATGTTTCCCTCTTTTCTAAAGTTATAGCCTAAGGTCTAGCCCACCTAAGGTTTTTAACCCTAAGCTCTGATACCAACCTGTAGAGCCCCCAAATCCGGGTACTTGAAACCCAAACTCGATGCTTCACGATACCATTTCTATGAGCGGAATAATACGAATAATAATAACAATAATATAAAGATCAACTTAATTTACATATTTATTAGAGTCTGAATTCCCAAGTACGTAACCTTTAAACATTCATTACAACTCATGATAGATAATATATATCATACTTGTCTTAATAAAGTTAACTATTACATAACATAGCCTTTCGTTCATTCAGCAACCTTTCCATTTCCCTTGTTCTTAGCAGAGCTCTCTGGTCGTTCACACTTAGCTGAAAACATTTAAATTAAGCAAGGATGAGCATTTGAGTGCCCAGCAAGTAATAGCAATTATATATATACGCTGAAAGAATTTAAATGTTTTCTTTGTACTACCCTTCTACAACAAGTCAATAGTTGTGAAGTAATCTGAACCGATAATAATATCATAACAATTCTCTTTCAAATTTTTGAAACTACATATTGACTATAACTGGGGTTATTGTGACATGCTATGAAAATTGTTTTATTTTCAAAAAGGTTAAACAGAAATTCATCTACAAACCGTCATAACCTACGGGCACGGGGGGTGATCAGCCCGTTATGCCCTGCATTGATCAATACTACATGCAAGAACGAGGGTATCGTTCACTCTATCCACCTTGGGTACATAAACAGTTTTCCCGTGTAGGGATGTTCTGGGTTCCAAATCAAAGGTTTTATCTTGTTCAACAATAATCTATAATTCAACATATATATATACGGGTAATTGACAAAGGTATATAAACATGTGATTAAATACAATGATTATCCAAGTGGGGACACTTGTATAACCATTTATAGAAATTAACGAACATAATATATATATCTGAATTACCATATACTAACATGTTGATAATCAATGAGCGTATATAATATAAGGTTAATAATCTGTACAATAATAATATAATTCATAAATATTCTTACTCATGTCCATTGCATAAAGAAAATGCAATCGGTAAGATATCACCGATCTTGCACGCTTCGATTCACAACTTAGTTTATCGTTTATATCACGACCTATAATTAATCAGATCATTTGTTCGATTAGAACAATATACTATAACACATAGTACTGCATTTCGCAGTCAGCACATAACCTAATCACATTATTACCCATGTTTAATAACCATTGAATCATAAATAATCACATATCTAATTAAATTATCTAAGTCTAGATCAATTTCTGAAACATGTCGGGGTACCGACAACTTTATCGGGTAATTATCGAGTCTAAGACTCTATTCTGGAACTCAATATCTTTAAGTATCAGTCATATTATTTTTAAATGACTTATAATAATTTTAAAACATTTATTATAATTTACATGAATTTTCAAACATCTAATCATTATTAAATGATTTAAATATTAAACAATTCTATTATCATTAATATTTAATTAATATTAAACTATTAATGAAATCATTTCAAAATATTAAAGTTATTTATAATAACTTAAAATATTTTAAAGTATTAATATTACCCTTAAATGATTTTAAGACATTTAAAATCATTTTTAAATAATTACCATTAATATTAAATTATTAATGTACTATTTATCAAAATATTAAAAGTCATTAAGTATAACTTAGTAATATTTTTAATTCATTTATATCATTTTAAATGATTTTAAATTAATAAAACCATTATTAAACTATTTATTTAATATAATTATTAAATAAATTTAATATTATTAATAATAAATTAATAATTATTAATATTAAATTATTAATGAAATTATCCTTTAAATATTAAAAGTTATATTTTATAACTTCAAATATCTTTAAACACTTTATTTTCATTTAAAATGATTTTATATTAATAAAATCATTATAAATTAATTTATTTAATATAATTAATGAAATTTACCTTTAAATATTGAAAGTTATATTTTATAACTTAAAATATTTTTAAATACCTTATTATCATTTAAAATGATTTTTAATATAATAAAATCATTTTTAATTTATTTATTTAATTCATTTAGTAATTAACTTAATGATCATTAATATTAAATAATTAATGAAATTTGCTTTAAAATATTAAAAGCTATATTTTATAACTTAAAATATTTCTAAATAACTTATTATCATTTAAAATGATTTTAATATAATAAAATCATTTTTAATTAATTTATTTAATGCATTTAATAAATAAATTAATTATCAATAATATTTAAAAATACTAATATTTATGAAAAATATTTCAAATTATTAATATTTAATTTTTATAACTTAAAATAATTTTTATAATTATTTTATAATTTTCGTAAATTAATTACTATTTTTAAATAATTTTTAGAAATTAATTTAATTAATTTTAATTAAGTCTGTTGCTAAAGCTCTTTAGCGTGTAAACAATGTGCATTTAGGTGTTCTTGAGTCCTCAAGAACATTCATAGCAGCTTGATTGACGAGGACCAAGTTTGACCGTAAATCGTGAATCGTGTAATGTGTTTCTAAAGTAGTTATCGATCACATATTGTAGTGTTAGTGTAGCACTACAAGTATTAATCAAGGTGCAGGTCATATTACAACATACAAAGCAAGATATGGAAGCTCAAACTATTCATCAGGACACATTCTTCGCTTTACGGGTTACCTAGAAAACAAGAACAGCTCGACTGATCACTTTTGGGCTTCCACAACTTGCGTTTGATGTTACGTTTTTGTGATCTAAAAGCTGCAGTGTGTACCCAACATACCAAGGAAGAGTTCTGTCACATTATATCACTAAAATAACAACAGATCAAGCATAACAAAGTCGGTCAAACCATGTCAGACGACATGGTCAAGCGTTTTCTGGGTTACCCGAGCGAGCGACTTCCATCGTCGTCATCTAGTTTGACCATCCATTTCAATCCTCCTGTTTGATTTTTAGGAGCTGTTATGGCATACACATATAGTATAAACTACATACTACAACTTAGATATATCAACAGAATCAAAACATCAACAACATGGAAGATCTGGTTTAAAAAGCGTTGTCGGTAGATTAAGTCGCTTCACATTTACGGGTTACTAAAGCATGGCTTCATAATCCAACGATTTGACCTTGATTATCTTTCAATCTGTTGATGATATGAACTTGATTCAAGTTCCAGCTTAAAGACCCCATGTCAAAATACCGATCCAAAACTTAAAACAAGAAAAATCACAAACGGAGAAAGAATTGTGGCCACTAACAATCGTTGTCAGACCACAATTTAAATTTTTTCCAGATTTTTGAAATCTTCAAATCCGAGCCTCTAGATGTTATGGATCTAACATCTAGCAACCCAGATCATCATTAGACACCTTATATAACATGTTTAACAAAAAAAATCTAACATCTAACAACAGATTTATGGACAGATTTCTTGCTAGGGTTTTATACCTCTTATGAACAATCTTGATTTCTGGCTTCTATTTTTGTTATGGATGTTAGTGGGGCTCGGTTTTGTGACTGATAAATGAAGGGAAAATCGTGGGTTTTAGAGAGAGAAGCTCAAGGATGAGAGTTGGGTAAAATGCTAGCAAATGAATTGTTTTCTCTCTCCAATCCTTATATAATGCTTGTATACAATGTATATTGCTGAGATTTTGCTGCTGATTAGGTGTTTATTTCATGTCACATGGTCAAATAAGTTGGTCACCAACTCTTTATTTGTCTAGATTTACAAGTTACATACTAAAAATCTAAAGAGGGCTATTTTTGTCATTGAACATATACTTTTAATGGCATTCATGTAATCTTGCAAACCCTTAGGGTTTAACCTTAGGGTTTAGCACAAATCAAATCTAGGATTTCCAATTTAGGGTTTGCACAAAAAAAAATTAAATAAATTTTAGTTTCTAAAAATTTGAAATTAGGGTTTCCTAATTATGATTAATTTTCTAATTACTTTATATAGGAATATTAGGGTTTAAAATCACTAACTATTATTAACTTTGCTAATTTAGCAATTAGGGTTTACGATTTTGATAATTAGGGTTATTAAATTATAATTAAGGTTTCTAATTACCAAATTAGGGTTCTAGATATTAGGGTTTTAAATTACGAATTAGGTTTTCCATAATTAGCAATAAAATCTACTGTACATGATATTTATCACATTAACACAATCACCAATCAATCTTGAACTCTAATTTGGGTTTTAAATTAGGGTTTAACATTTAAAATTAGGGGTTTTAATAACTTAGGGTTTTCTAAAAATTATTTAGGGTTTCTAAATTTTCGATTAGGGTTTACCTAATTAATCATTTAATACACAACATAAAATATATAACACAGTTATATAACAGTCTTAAACTCACAATTGATTTTCAAATTAGGGTTTTCCCCCAATAAAACTAGGGTCTAACCAATTAATATTAGGGTTTTGAAATTAAACACCATAATTGACCAACCATCCTCAATACGTACATACAATACATATTTATAGCACTGAAAAATTAAAATATAATTAATATTATATTATTATTCTCATTCCTTGATAAAAATCAAAAATTAGGATTTAGATTCTATATCTTATTTATTCTTCATATTTAACCTTAATAATTAAGGTAAAATAATTAACTTAATAATCTGTACTAAAATTCATATAATAAAATAATTATTATAATTATTCTAAAAATCATTTCATATATTATTTATATAATATATGCTTATATTTTCATGGAAATAATTAATAAAACATTTCTACTATAAATTAATTATTATAAGAATATACTTTATAATAATCAATAATCCTAAAATAAAATTATTTGTAATCATTTATGTAATAAATATATTTTTATTTACCACATAAATACATATACACAATATCTTGTACAAATCCTCATCTTTAAAATATAGAAAAAAATTATACCCAAAATTTCTATTTATATATAAAATATTGGGTTGTTATATCCCTTAATCTATTGTTCACCTCGAATTTTTCAACATCCTGAATCAAAGACCAAAACAATTTGGGTTGGCATAACTTTTCAATAAACGCTTGAATTTCATGAACATCTTTCAATATTCGTCTAGTTGAATCAAATATCATAGACTTCTACAACAATTCGGACATCAATCGAAATATTTATATATATATATATATATATATATATATATATATATATTCTCATATCTTAAAGAAATCTCAAAATCTTTTTATGGCGTCATGATTATTACGTTGTCATACTACATCTCACCATAATGGGCTGACGATCATATGATCACATCCAACACCAGGTTCCATTGCATTGATGACTCCATCGTTTATCATATCACCCGATACATATAATTAAAATATATTTTAAAAATTTAAAAAAAATCATTTTTTTCCTCTAGCCGAAACAAACAGCATAGATACACGAATAATAGCATTGTTTTAAAAATTCTTTGGTTCACTAGTGTGATCCAACATTTTTAAAAAATTAAAAGTACAACCATTGGCACGAAGTCAATAAATTTCAAAAATCTAGCAAAGCTAGAAGATTTGGAAAAACCTATGTCTCCACTTTCTATGCTGATCCATTGCTTAATAGGTCTATCTATTCCTATCATCTTCAATACTCCATTCACACTTAATTATACCCCAGTTCATCAAACTTACCGCACATTGGAAGTTCAGGACTTGCCACAATAATATGAGTTTAAGAACTTATCCTAGTTAGACTATAAGCGTCCATTTGCTGAGGGGTTCAAAACTATCCATATTATTATGAGTCACGAACATACCATATGCATTAGTTTTAAGAACCGCACCTAATCCTAATATTATCTGACTAATCCTAATAGTTTCTAACTATCAAACATACACATGAGAAAAGAATTACCTTTTCGCCACATATACATTGATAGCGCGACACAAACATTCCAATGATTATCAATATGATAAACTGAGTGCAAGCACAAAACCCTCACCCATACAAAGATTTGTACCACTCAGCCATTACATGAGTCCTAAATTGAAATCCCACCTAACTCTATCTTACTCTTAACTTGCTCTTTGCTCGATACGAATTCCTCGTATCACATCATCTATAACTCCTCGTGAGTTATCTCGTACTATTTCATAGTACACCATCTTCATAGCATTAAACTATAATTATTCAAACATTACAGACCATCTTTCTTTTATAACTTAAACTGATCACGTCGTGATCTTATTCTATAATCATCTCCCTTAAAATTCTTTTCTTAACTCGTGATCATTTTGCTTTACGATCCTCTTTCTTTCCTTTTTCATCATTTATGACATTATTCGTTATCTTGGCTATTGGAGTTAGGTAACTCCCATTTCTTATCTACATATCTCTTCAAGATTCTTCTTTGAATCTTCTCACACATGTTTTCATCCCTTCTTTATAAATTTCTTAAATTACTTCTTATTGTTCAAACTCTATCTAAGCTTATTCTTTCATTATCTTCACCTCTTTTCTCTAAGGTTATAGCCTACGGTACTCCTACCTAAGGTTTATAACCTACATCTTTGATACCAACTGTAACGACCCCAAAATTCATACAATAATATTCTCATTCTCGATCGTTAAAATACAACTTTTATTTATCTTTATACATTATTCGATATTAAAATCACTAAAAATGCGAAATATTTAAATTTTTTATACATTTCCTTCTTTATTGCCCTAAATCGCAACCTTTACATTACATCTCTTCGATTCAAATTTATATCATGAATCGTTACAACAAAAATGACTATACCAAGTCTTACATCATAAATATATATATATATATATATATATATATAAATATATATCTATATACACCAGATAGCTCAACTTACAATTCAACACCATGTTACATTCAAAATATTAAATAAATTTCCCATAAAACATAAGTAATCTTCGTGAATATGGATCTCTATAATTCACGTAGTACATATCCTTACCTTAAATCTTTAACTTTTGCAAAAATGGTTATTTGCAAGGTTGAGCTCGATGACCAAAGAAAATCTAACTTGCTTTTCATGCATCACATAGCACAAAATAACATACTCAACATATATCTCATAAACATTGGACTAACACAACATACATGCTGCATTTCATAAAACAGGTATAAATATTGAGTTTCTTACTCAATCAACATTCATTATTCAATAAACGTAGTCATAAATTGACTTTAACGTTTCATACTTTCAATATATATAGAACACATCATGCTCTTTGCAAAAAATATTTAAAACAGTTCATCATCAAGTTCACATAACAAATAGGAACCGAAAGACTTACCTTGATCGTTGTTTACCAATAACATTTTAACAGCTTATAGTTATCTACACTTCACGTGCCCTACACATTATATAATCATACAGATCAATTATTAGTCACATAAGAACACATAGTAATTGTAATGTAAACTCTACTCCACGTCTCATAATCTTTCCTATTAATTAGCACACAATGTTCAATTAGATTGTGTTAACTTTTTGACTTATGTAATATTCGAAAATCATTCAAGTGTTTAAATCTTGCTAGGAATCATTATTGATTTTATATTAAACACATTTCATATTTTATAATATCCATTTCATTTGACTTAAAACACTTTTTATGTTCATTAACACTTATCACGGCGTTTCGACGTTTATTCGTCACACGCCCGATTTGCCTCTCTTGTGTATGCTTACTATGCTTCTATAACTTATCTAATACATCATTATATTAATGTTAAGCACCATTATATTTACTAACATTCATATTTTATAACTTAGAACAACATCATTTATCGTCAAGAGCACTACACTAGCATACGTGCATTCCCGACGCCCTCCGATTGCCTCCGAAAACACAACAGTCCTAACGATGACCATTTTCACCCATGTTCCAGACCTCAAATTGAAAACATTAAAGAATACAAGTTGTAGGTCTATTCGTCCTCGTTCCGGATCATCTTAAATCACCTGAATCCAAGTTTGTATGGAAACGTTATGGTCATTTTAATAAAACATGTCCGATTAGTTTTTTTTCCCAAAATTCAGCTAGGCAGCCTCCCCCCCACCCACTCCCCCATGTCGGGGCGGGGATTTTTGTACTAGGGGCCCCGCCGGGGCAGGGGTCCCTTCTGCTAATTCACAATTCTTCATCCCAAACAATACAGAAAGCCAAATTAGGCCTACAAACTCCTTTCTAACAACCATACCAACCTACCCAAGGTGTAATATGTTTACAGAAACATAAAATAATTTTTCTAACATGTTTTTAACCACATAAACAACATAAACATCAAATATTACAACCTTTAATTTCACTATTTCTCTTCTTTCTTCTTCTTTTGACATTCATAGCGAAATAATTTCGTTGTGAATTCGTTTTTAAACCAATTCAAGTAATTTCAATTGTGATAACTCATATTCTTAACATACTAAGATAATACATGATCAATTTCAACAATAAATCATAACCAAACATCAATTTGATAGTTTCAAAAGCCCTTTTTCCATAAATTAATTCACAGAAAATCATTATGAACAAAATTCCTCTTGTTTATCAAAATTACATGGATTGGATTGCTAGAACAACCATATAACTCATAATCAAACATCATGAACATAATTTCATCATGTTCATCATGTTCATCATATCTTTGTGAATTGAAACCTTTGAACAACTATAAAAATCTCATGTAAGCGTATACATGAAAACATATAAACACCATATATGCATATAAATTCACAATCATGAAAACCTAATTTTACAAAGACTCTAAATACAAAACATCCTAATTTAGTATAAGGGTTAGTTTGATACCTTTCTAGGTTGAATTAGGAGAAAAGATGGAGATGATGAAAGGTTTTCTTTTGTTTTCTTAAGGTTTCCCCTTCTTCTTCCTCTTCTTCTTCTCTATATTCTCTCTTCTTCTCCTCTGTATTCTCTCTTCTTCTCTTTGTTCTTAGTTTAGACTTAGGTTTAGAAAACTAATGTAACTTAGTGTATATACAATATACATATAACACATATAATTATAGAATATGTAACTCCCAATATAATTACATATACTAATTATCAATTTAATATATAACTTACAAAAATTAGTATTTTTAAAGCCCTAAGGCTTGTTTGGCAAAACCATATTAAAATAATGACTTAATCATTCCTTAAGCCTTATTTGACAAAACAAGATTAAAATAAGAATTTTAAAAGCTCCAAGGTTTTGTTTGGTAAAACCAAATTAAAACTCTTCTAATTTATTTTCATAAGTCATTTATAATATAGTTTATTGTCCCACATTATTTACTTGGATTTCCATATCCAATCTTAATTAAATAAACTAATTATCACATACTAAATAAATTTCCCACTTAACCAAATATCACAAAATTATAATCCCATTATAATTTTATATAATAATTAATATATCACTTTAATTATTAAATTACGACATCAATATAAAACTCATGTAATCTTTAACAACTCTCTAATCATTATATTAAATTAGAGTATTATCTAATAAATTTAATTCACAAATATATACTAACAACAATCACATAAATAAAATATTTATTTAAATTAATAAATATTTTAAATTAAAAATAAAATTCTGGATTGTTACAACAGGTGAAAATTCATTTGCAGTTTCGTATGTTATTTCTTTTTATATTCTTAAATCTAAACTTACTATGGTAAGTATTGCTTCTATAATCCTTGAAATTTGTGGAATATCCTTGAGTTTTGTGCTTCACCCAGTATCGTTTCATTGGAACATTGATCTGAACTCTCTTATTAAATATCAATATTTTCACCGGGGTACTTTCCACGGATTACTATTCACCCATTTACTATTCACTAGAATATTATTCACTCGGGTATTCGGGACTCTTTTCATTCCGGGGTATTATTCACGAGTTACTATTCACGGGTTACTATTCACTCTAGTATTATTCACTCGGGTATTCGGGACACTTTTTCATGACAGGGTATTATTCACGAGTTACTATTCACTCTAGTATTATTCACTCGGGTACTAGGGGAATTTTTCATGCCGGGGTACTATTCACGAGATACTAGTCACAGGGTACTATTTATGGGGTACTATTCACCGAAAAATTTATTCTTTTCTGTCCAAATTATTTTTGATACATGGATATTATTCTTGAATTTTACTCCACAAAGCAGTATCATGTTGACAATTTGGAAATTATTAAATTTTGGATAAATTTAAAGTCTTTAATAATTATCCTTGATTTCGTTTGATTAATGCATATATCATTGTCATCATCCTCATGCTTATATTGTGATGAAAGTCATCTTCGGCCAATGATGCAAAGATGAAATGTTGATTGGTATGATTATGACCAGGGATCATTCGCTATAATCATGACCCATAATGTTACAAATGATGTGATAAAAGTCCTCAACTGCCGTAGTGCATTGATGAATAGTGGTTGGTATGATTATGACCAGGGATTATTCGGTATAATGATGACCATTCGTGAAAACACGAATATCCTTGGCCCGTAGTGCATGGATAATTTGTGGTCGTGATACTAATGAATATCCTTAGCCGTAGTGCAAGGATGATTCGATGATGTGGATTATTTATTAAGCTGAGTCTCAGCGATAAAAATATTGATAATAAAATTTTAATTCGTAGAAGATAGTAGATATCATACTCTACTTGACTTTTCTAAAAATACAGTTGCATGTCTTTGGCCTGTAGTGCAAAGATGAACTATTAATGAATATCTTTGGCCCGTAGTGCAAAGATGAATTTATTAGTATGATTATGAACATGAACTATGATTTGGTATAACCATGATCTTTTATGTTTCAGTTAAATACAGGTGATGAAAATTATCTTCGTCCTGGGTGCGGAGAGGAATTTAGAATCACAATTATGATTATGAATAATTGTGGACATAAACTGTTAATTGATGTTACAGGGATAAAACATGGTGAATAGACTTTTAACATGGAGAAGATAATAGAATTTATGTAAGACCCTAACTTTTTATAAATAAAATCAAATTTCCTCTATTTATTTGTGAATAATAAGGTGTTAATTTGATATAATGCTTTGGTTATGGGTGAAATGTGCAAATTTTGCAAAATAAGCAAGTGGTTAGAAAATATTCATCGTTGTTGGGGAATATTCGTTTGGTCGTGGAATATTCTTGCTGTCAGGGAATATTCCTACGACGACGCAACCATTTGTGGGCCCCATAATGAAAAATAGTCGGATGAAGATAACGACAAGTTTGAGTTTTTATAAATAACGATGTAGTTGTTACCGTTAACACGGTTGCAATACCCGGTGGTTAAAATACAATAATACGCGTGGTTAAACTGTAGCACACAGTATTGCACAATATTTTTTAATTATTGATTCTTACTTAAGAAGGCACTACTCAATAATTGTTACAGTAATTATTGTTCAATATTTTATTTTATTGATTCAATAATTGCTACGTTGATATTTTATATTATTGTTGTTCCAATAATTGTCACTGCATAGTATCTCCATTATCAGATCAATAATTCATATTATTTGAATAATATTGTTAGATAGCATTATTGGCAATATTTAAGGAAGTTCTGTCTATGAAAGGGGTTTGGTCACTTAATTGCGCGCCAATAAGGAGAAATCCTTATCGGAAAGCCCCCTCTTCCTAGGGGCACGACACGGTTGTCATTATTATTATGATTCGTAATATTATTTGTGAATAATTAATTATTGATTTATATGATAAGGAAATATTTATTTTATGTGGATATAAATGATGGATATATTTATTGTGGTTATAAATGATGGAATTAATGTTGAGGTATTTTATCAGTATTTTGTCGGAATGAAGGTATTAAAAATCGTCCGTATGTGAATTTCAGGCATTTTCTGTTTGGAATTTGGAAAAACATTCTTCTACAAAATTGTAGAGAATTTAATTTCATATGAGATGGACATAAAATTCGTATTTTTCTGATAAAAGAGCTAATTATTAAGAATTATTGAAGTTTCAGAAATAAATGTTTTTTTATTAAAAACATGGGTGGGCCCCACTTTTGGTTGGTGAAAGAATGTGATGAAATTTTATTTTAAAAGAATGTGATGAAATTTTATTTTAAAAATGGTGGGCGTGAATAGTAGCAGGTAAAGCCATCAAGTAGCAGGTTAGTCTGTTATGGCATTCTAAGCATTTTCCTATAAATATGGTGCTTAGTTAGAATTAAAAATCACACCAGAATCATAAGCTTTCTCTCTCTATATTATCGAGTGTATTTTGTGAGTATTAGATACTTTGTGAGTTGCTATTCAGTGCAAGTTTCCTTCAGCCTTATACCTGATATTTCAACTAGAAGTACTATTCTTTTGAGGTAAGGGATGTTATTTTTTTCATAATGATGTTATTCTTTCAATATCATTATACCGAAATATTGGTATAGATTTTATTATGGAATTTCTACCTTTTTCATGTCAGGGTTACTATTCACGTATACGAAACTATTCACAAATACGACACTATTCACAAAAAAATAAAAAAAAAATTCTTTGTCCAAGTTATCTATTGTGGTTACTATCTTTGATTGTATCCATGTTTTGATCTTTCTTCTTAAATTTTGCTCCAAAATTGATTATTATAATGTATTTTTGAACTTGGATAAACTAAAGTACGAATCCCTAATCTTTGATCTTTTATCTCACTGGATTCATTTTCTTTAAGATATTTTTCATCACCCTCAATTCTAAATGATGATAGTACTAAATATCTTTGGTCTGTAGTGCAAAGATGAATGATTAACTAATGAATATCTTTGGCCCGTAGTGCAAAGATGAACAAGTGTTGAGATGAACACGACCAACTGTTGATACAAATGAATATCTTTGGCCTATAGTGCAAAGATGAATATTTGATTCAAGATGTATAATGATTGATGTTACAGGGATAAAATATTGATGATGGACTTTTAAATCTTAAAAGATAGTAGAATTCATTCTCTACTTGACTCTTCTAATGGATTACTGTTTCCGCTGCAGTTGTTGATCTAAAACTTGTTGTTTATTATATTCTATCAAATTTTTCCCTGTTGAAGACTAATAATAATTTGTTGTATATTATCTTAGTCATAATATTCTTTATTGGGCTAGTTGAGCTCACCCTTTTTCTTTTTGTTCCATTTTTCTTCTCAGGAGGTGAGAACATAGCAGGAACTAGTCGGGGTATGGAGTGATGGTTTAGGATAGTTGTTTTAGTAGTCCTCACTATTTTGTAAAGTAGTGTATCAATAATTGTAATGAGGACTGATAAGTGGATTTTATATACACTTATCCGGTATCTTTTAGTTGAATTAGTTGCTTATATTTATGTGTCTTAGTTACTTTTCATGCATTTTGTATTCATTTTGTAGGTTATAATGTTTGGGGAGCTGAGTGTGAGCGACTATTGGTAAGGAAAAGTAAAGAAAACGCAAAAAAAAGCAAACCGGACATCATTTGGGCTTTCATGTTTACTTCATGTTCTTGATTTGGAACTTAGCTTACATTGAAGAGCATCGTCTTAGCTTTCCGGAACATTTTGAATCATTCCAATCGGAGTTCGGATGCAAGAGTTATGATCGTTGTACCAACGGACGTCGAACGTCATGGTTTTGGGTGGTCATTTGCATAGCAGTTACTTCCAGCTCAATTTCAGCCTTCATCCGCCCCGAATTTCTCAATCATCAAAGCATTAAGGTTGTAGATCTCGTCGATATCTTCGTTTTGATAGGTTGCAGGCCTCGTAACTCCTCCTGAATCAAACGTTATGGCCGTTTTCCCTAAGGATGTCGGAGCAAAAAATGTCAGAACTTGGGGCCAGCGCCGGGGCGCCCAAAATAGGCCTATGCCCAGCCCCGGGGCTCTAGGGAGCAGTGTCTGAGCGTCAAGCCCAATGCTGGGGCGCTGGGGAAGTGCTTGGTGAGGCCTGGACGCATTTTTGGGCGAATTTTGACACCTTTTTGACTCCAAATTGGAATGGGTTTGTTACTAAGCTAAAAATTGGACTTGTAATCTATAAATACATGATGTAAGGCATAAAATAAAGAGAGATTACATAGCTTAGCTTAGATAAAACACTCCATTAGATTAGAATATAAACCCTAGTTCTTAATTAGTCATTGGAGATTGAAGCAACTTGGAGAACACTGAAGATCAAGAGCAAGAGCAAGAGGGGAGGATCAGATTTGCTGACAACAGATTCTATTCTCTTCTCTTGTCATACTTTTATCTTTTAATGTCTATTCAATTGTGGATTCTTGGTTTTAATTCATTAATTATGAACTAACTCTTTTACTAAGATTTCAATTGAACCTTTTATGTCTATAAATTAGTTATTCGATTTATTCCAATTATTTATGTTAAAGTGAATTGTTTATCTTGTCTTGAGCTTATTGATTAATTATCTTATCAGTAATTACCTTGTTACTCTAGAGAGAATTGAAAGAGGAATTCTAGGGTTAGAACTGGGCATGATATCATGTGACTTAGTTATTTGCGCAGTGAATAATTAGGTTTGTGAATTGAATGGAAATATCTGTTCACCGCATGTAACACATAAGGAATTGGGATTAGAAGGAGTTTAATTCAATTGTTTTGCATAGGAATATAGCAAGATTAATCTGGATTAAATAGAAGGCAATTGATTACTTGAAAAAGGACTTTTGGCACTTGAGAATTCCTGTTAACAATTCAGTAGGCATAATAATTGGGATAATTGGATAATTGGTTTATAGTTCATAATTGGGGATATTGTAGTCTTAACCTTTATTTATTTGAATTCGTTTATAAAGCAATTCAGTTTAATTGATTAATTTAGTTTTCTTAATTAGAAAAATCACAATTTATGGTTGTTTAAATAAAATTGATTTGGTTAAGAGTTAGTACTTGGTGATTTTTATTAAATAATTCCTCGTGGGAACTATACTTTTCTTATCACTTTATTACTTGTTGACCGTGTATACTTGCACGTTTGCTCTGATTGTGAAATCAACCAACAAGTTTTTTGTGCCGTTGCCGTGGAATTAGTTTAATATTTTTTTACCTATATTAATTTCAATCAAATTAGTCTTAATTTAGACATTTTTATTTTTATTTTTAATTCTCTTCTTATATTTCTCTCATTTTAGGTACCATGGATGACTTTGAGTATCAATGGCCATACACGAACGTGACTCAACCAATGGGGATGGAGATTGACAGACTCGCGACACTTTCCGCAATGTTAGCACAAATTAAAGAACTTTCGAGGAAGTTGGACGTTATCGCATCCCAACAGAGTCGAAGTATGGCAGTTATGTGTGACTATTGTGCTGGCAATCACCCGAATAATCAATGCACCATCAATCTTGGGCCAGTACAGTATGGTGGTAACTACCTCAATCAGTATACATATGATAATTATGAACAAGTTTGGGGGTATCACTCGGATTTTTCATGGAGCAACAACTATCAAGACCAATACTCTACTCCAAATCCAACATACACGCCGGAATTCTTATATCAACCTCTATTAAAAGAAGAAAATTCAAGGTTGGAGGAATTGTGGTCCAAGTTCGAGGAGAGAGGGATTAATCAAATGGGGTAAATTCTAAATCTTGCGGATCAGATAGAGCAAATGACCAAAGTTATAAACAACATTCCTCCAAACACTTGGCTTTATGATATGGATGACGAAATTGATAAAGTGCCCGAGCCAAATCTACAACTGGATGAGACACGAGATGTTGAAAAAGAGGAGACAAGTAGGGATAATGAAAATAAGGTCGGTGAAGAACTAACTATGATTACCAACAAGGAGGAGTCGATGTTATTAGTGCCCCAAGTTCCTTCTCCACCAAAGTTCAAGAATCTGGTTAGATTTGCAAAACCATGTCCGCTAGGTAGTCATGTCGTCGGCAATACTCCTTGTGACGTAAAAGCGAGTACAACTTCGAAGCCATGGTTCAATGAGTTGGAGAAGATAGAAGAAGAGATTGTTGTGTCTGACAAGCCTTAAGGCCATAATCTATTCGCATACACAATGGAAAAAACACCTAGATGTTGGACATTCTTTAAAGTGATCTTATCTAAACAAAGCATGCTAGGTGACTTTAATACAATGGCTATCATAAATGGGAACCTACCAAAAGCTATATTATTTTCGATGGATGGAGGGTTCCTCAACTTTCAAAGAGGAATTGGATAGCATTGACGAAGACAAAGTCAATTGAAGACTATAAATCAAGTCAATGATTTGGGGAGGCAACCTGAAATTTTATATTTATATGCTTTACTAGTTTATTTAGTAGATAGGAATTAATTTGCTTAGTAAGTTCTCTTATAATCTAATACATGTTGTCTCTCTTCATTGCAGGTATTGGAGGTTCAATGGATAGGAAAATGATTGTCGCTACCATCGCCACCAGCACCTCACGCTTAGCTGATTACAGGGAAGTTCTCTTCTACTTATCGCTATATTCTTACAATGAGGACATTATAATTGCTAAGTTTGGGGGAGTTTAGTTTAGTTCGTTATTGCATGTTTAGTTTCATGTTTATGTTATGTTATTTTGCATATGTTGTTAATATAGTTTAGGTTCATTATAAAAAAAAAATTCAAAAATAACAGTTAGTTACTATGTTCATTTTGCATAAGTCCATTGGTTTGTTATAGTTAAGTTTATTTTGGCCATTGATGAGATTGGAATTGGGTAGACAAGTATAATACTGAGTATTAGAGCTTTGATGTGATTTCTTGTTATGAATTGAATCTTTTCTGTTTGAAACTAGTATAATAATGATAGCACAGTAAAAACAACTTGTTGATTGATTGAGTTTAAATTGATACATAATGGGACTCTAAATGATAATGCTAGTTTGAATGAAAGAATGACAAGAATAAGTAGTGATGACTAAAGTTAGACAAGAACCTAAGTTTGGGGGAATATATGTGGGGTATATAAGCTTTAAAAAAAAGAAAAAAAAAAAAGAAAACATGTTGAGTCTTGTGGTGGGTTGAGGAGAAACACTCCCCATAAACACATGCGTGAGATGGAGTGTAAAACGCACTTACCAACCATTTATTAAAAGAAAAAGAAAAGGGAAATAATCACAGGAAAAGAGCAAAAAGCCCCCGTGTAAAAAAAAAGAGAAGGAAGAAAAGAAAGTATAAGTATCCTGCATGTACCCTTGAATTTGGTTGAGTTTAATTTTAGTTGAATTGTGCCTATCTTTGAGATTTATTGAGTTTACACTGTATGATGCCTTCGAAGAGACTTGTTATGTGTTAAATTTTATTTTATATCAGTTAGCATGGTTGTTGAGCACACACACGCACTATACCAGTAATAACAGTTTAAGACTTGATGATTGACTAGGAAAATGTTGATTGGTTTTGATATGAAGTATTGTTGTGTTTACTTGATTGCTCTAAGGCCGAGTGAATAGATTTTATTCTATCAAATACTGCTAGATTCATAGGCATATAGATTAGTTGCATTTCATTGCATTGCATTGCATTATGTTGTGTTACTTGGGGACAAGCAATAGTTTAAGTTTGGGGGTATTTTATAAGTGGATTTTATATACACTTATCCGGTATCGTTTACTTGAATTAGTTGCTTATATTTATGTGTCTTAGTTACTTTTCATGCATTTTGCGTTCATTTTGTAGGTTATACGTTTGGGAGCGGTGTGAGCGACTATTGGTAAGGAAAAGTAAAGAAAACGCAAAAGAAAAAGCAAACCCACATCATTTGGGCTTTCATGTTTACTTCATGTTCTTGGTTTGGAACTTAGCTTACATTGAAGAGCATCGTCTTAGCTTTCCGGAACATTTTGAATCATTCCAATCGGAGTTCGGATGCAAGAGTTATGATCGTTGTACCAACGGACGTCGAACGTCATGGTTTTGGGTGGTCATTTGCATAACAGTTACTTCCAGCTCAATTTCAGCCTTCATCCGCCCAGAATTTCTCAATCCTCAAAGAATAAAAGTTGTATATCTCGTCGATATCTTCGATTTGATAGGTTGCAGACCCCATAACTCCTCTCGGATCAAAAGTTATGGCCGTTTTCCCAAAGGATGTCGGAGCAAAAAATGTCAGAACTTGGGGCCAGCGCCGGGGCGCCCAAAATAGGCCTATGCCCAGCCCCGGGGTTCTAGGGAGTAGTGTCTGAGCATCAAGCCCAGTGTTGGGGCACTGGGGAAGTGCTTGGTGCGGCCTGGACGTGTTTTTGGGCGAATTTTGACACCTTTTTGACTCTAAATTGGATTGAGTTTGTTTCTAAGCTAAAAATTGGACTTGTAATCTATAAATAGATTATGTAAGGCATAAAATAAAGAGAGATTACATAGCTTAGCTTAGATAAAACACTCCATTAGAATAGAATATAAACCCTAGTTCTTAATTAGTCATTGGAGATTGAAGCAACTTGGAGAACACTGAAGATCAAGAACAAGAGCAAGAGGGGAGCATCAGATTTGCTGACAACAGATTCTATTCTCTTCTCTTGTCATATTTTTATCTTTTAATGTCTATTCAGTTGTGGATTCTTGGTTTTAATTCATTAATTATGAACTAACTCTTTTACTAAGATTTCAATTGAACCTTTTATGTCTATAAATTAGTTATTCGATTTATTTCAATTATTTATGTTAAAGTGAATTGTTTATCTTGTCTTGAGCTTATTGATTAATTATCTGATCAGTAATTACCTTGTTACTCTAGAGAGAATTGAAAGAGGAATTCTAGGGTTAGAACTGGGCATGATATCATGTGACTTAGTTATTTGTGCAGTGAATAATTAGGTTTGTGAATTGAATGGAAATATCTGTTCACCGCATGTAACACATAAGGAATTGGGATTAGAAGGAGTTTAATTCAATTGTTTTGCATAGGAATATAGCAAGATTAATCTGGATTAAATAGAAGGCAATTGATTACTTGAAAAAGGACTTTTGGCACTTGAGAATTCCTGTTAACAATTCAGTAGGCATAATAATTGGGATAATTGGATAATTGGTTTATAGTTCATAATTAGAGATATTGTAGTCTTAACCTTTATTTATTTGAATTCTTTTATAAAGCAATTCAGTTTAATTGATTAATTTAGTTTTCTTAATTAGAAAAATCACAATTTATGGTTGTTTAAATAAAATTGATTTGGTTAAGAGTTAGTACTTGGTGATTTTTATTAAATAATTCCTCGTGGGAACGATACTTTTCTTATCACTTTATTACTTGTTGACCGTGTATACTTGCACGTTTGCTCTGATTGTGAAATCAACCAACAAGGACTCCTTTTAAGTTTGTATACTGTCTATTAGACAATATTTGTATTTAAACTCACAGTACATGTGTTTTCGTATTTTGCATGATAATTGTATTACTGAAGTTGTATTTATTTCTGTACCATATATTTGGCGACTCAGAATGGGTGATGTATACCTATTTTCGGGGCGTCACAGTTGGTATCAGAGCTTAGGGATATGGTCTCTAGTGGAGATCGGGGAATAGAACTAGGAGGGGAGAGACGAGTAATCCTTCACTAGTGTGTCATACCTAAGCTTATTTGGTTTGTCAGTCAGAGCATATGGTTAATATGTGATATTTTAATTTGTTAATTAAGCCTTATTTTGTGGCAGTATTTGAGAATGACATATGGAAATATTAACAATGGATTGAATGAGACCGTGGAGACACCTTTAATCACCACCCAGGGGAATGTGCAACAAGAAGGCAATATTCCTCTTGTAAACAACACTACCGAACAAATGATGAATGATGAGATGTTTAGAAGCTTTTTGCAATTCATGCAAAATCAGATGAGAGAGACTCGTGCACAAAATACGGGTGGAAATGATAGCAATGCGCGGCTTGTCACAGCCAAGCAGTTCAAAGAGTTGGGACCACCAGAATTTGCTGGAAAGCCGGATCCGATTAAGGCGGAAACGTGGGTTAAACAAATTACCATGATATTTGATGTCTTGGGATGCATGGAGGAACCGAAGGTTCCATTCGCCACCTTTATGTTCCGTGGTGAGGCAGATTACTGGTGAGAATCTGTGAAGCGTACCCAGCCTGTCGCACTCAACATGTCTTTGGAAACGTTTCAGAAACTGTTTAACGACAAGTACTTTCCTGAAAGTATTCGTCATATGAAGGAGGCAGAGTTTATTAAACTGGAACAAAACAACATGACGGTGTCCCAGTACGAGGCGAAGTTCGCAAAGTTATCCAGGTTTGCACCTCATTTGGTAGAGAATGAGGAACGAATGATACGGATGTTTCTGAGAGGTCTAAAACTCGAGATTCGGTAATATCTTATCTCTCATAAATTTTCTTTATATTCAGATGTTGTAAACAAGGCTCAATTATTAGAGCGAGATAATGAGTATGTTCAACCAAGGGACCACAACCAGGGTCATACCGGTGGTAGCGGTCATCGGAGCAATCACAACCAGCGGGGAGGAAAACATTCGGACAAAAGTGGTAACCACTCTAGTGGTAATCTAGCCATGAAAATAGAAGAAGAGAGTCGGGAGGAGATTTCAAGAAGAGAAGGTACACCAATGACAACGTAAAGACGTCATCATAAACATCAGCTGTTTCTAGGGGAGGAGAACGAGCACCGGTCGTTTGTTATAAATGCGGGAAAGAGGGACACATCATTGGCCGCCCACAACAATCCAAGGTGTGTTATAATCAGAGAAAGGAAGGTCATATAACTAGAGATTGTCTTGTTCAAACCATGTTCTCTACGGGATGGTGACTCAAAGGTCATTAGGACAAGTCAAAGTCGGTGGTTCCTGGAAGGGCATTTGTCGTGACTGCCCAAAATACGAGGAACCCAAACGAGGTGATCACGGGTAAGCTAATCATAAACTCTTGCGAAGTTTATACCTTATTAGATACCGGTTCTACCCATTCTTTTATATCTCCTGCTTGTGGTCAACGTTTGAACTTGACTTTTGAGAAATTAGACCTTGACTTATCTATTGAGACTCCGTTAGGAGAAACTTTCATTACATCTACTGTTTATAAATCTTGCTTGATTCAAGTTGGAACCATCACATTACCTGCCGATCTTATTTCGTTGAAAATACTTACATTTGATGTGATTTTAGGGATTGATTGGTTAACCACTCATCATGCTAAAATTAATTATTTTCGTAAGGTTGTTAGTTTTCATATTCCTAACTAACCTGTTATGTGAATTCAAACAACCAAACCACTAAAGTCAATCATTGTCATATCAAGCCATAAAGCTATTCGTTTATTGAAAAACGGATGTCAAGCTTTCTTAGCCCATGTCATGGACTTGAACAAAAACATGTCATATTTGAATAATATTTCTATTGTTAGTGAATTTCATGACTTATTTCCTAAAGAACTTCCTGGCCTACCCCCAGAACGTGAAGTTGAATTCTTTATTGACCTTAAACCTTGTACAAAGCCCATTTCTAAAACCCCATATTTAATGGCTCCTATTGAACTTCAGGAGTTAAAGGTCCAACTTTAGGAGTTGTCAGACATCGGTTTCATTCGTCTTAGTACATCTCCTTGGGGTGCTCATGTGTTATTCGTAAAGAAGAAAGACGGGAGTATGCGACTTTGTATTAACTACCGAGAATTGAACCATGTCACCATCAAGAATAGGTATCCGCTACCTCGCATTGATGACTTGTTCGACCAGTTGCAAGGAGCATAATTCTTTTCAAAGATCGATCTTCGTTCTGGATATCATCAGCTGAAGATTAAAACTGAGGATATTCCAAAGACTACCTTCAGAACTCGGTACGGGCATTATGAATTCTTTGCCATATCTTTTGGATTGACTAATGCTTCTGCTGCTTTCATGGATATGATGAACCGTGTGTTCAAAGAATATTTGGACCAGTTCATTGTTTTCTTTATTGATGAGATCCTCATCTATTCCAAAAGCCATGAAGATCATGATCACCATTTGAAGCTGGTACTTCAAAGGCTTTATGACAACAAGCTATATGCCAAGCTGAAGAAATGCGAGTTCTGGCTTGAGGAAGTTGCATTTCTTGGGCACGTGGTGTCAAAACATGGAGTATCTGTTGACCCGACAAAGATTGAAGCAATACAAAGTTAGAGAATGGCAAAGTCGGTGACCGAAGTATGTAGCTTTCTTGGCTTAGCTGGTTACTATCGGAGATTCGTGGAAGGATTTTCTCGAATCGCTACTACGTTAACTCAGCTGACTCGTAAAGATACAAAATTTGGTTGGAGCGAGGAATGTGTGACAACCGAGATTTTGTAATTAATTTTAATATTTATTAGATTGAATAAATATTTTTCGATGAATTAATTATTAGATTAAATAATTAATTGATGCAATTGTGGTAGATTAATTTAATTATATGTGTTATATTTATTAAATTAGTGTGGATAATTTTTGTTATTCAAGTATGTCATTATGTGAGCTTATTGTATTAAAAGAAATATTTAATAAGCCTAATGTTATTTTAATTAATTTATTTATTAATTAGAGATTTAATAATTTGATATAATTAATTAATGAGAAAATTAATTATGTGACTATGTGAATTAATAAGAAATTATTATATTTTATTTAAAATAAATTAAATAAGATATTAATTTATTTTATGAAGGAGTGTGACATTAATTAAACTATATGATAAAGTTTTATTAAATTAAATGGTTTTTGAAACCTATTCTAGCTAATAAACATGGCCCTAAAGGGAGTTAGGGCGATTAACCCATAATATCGGATGGCGACCACCAACGCGTCGATTATTCATTATTTTCGTTTACGTATTCTCTTTTCCTTTCCTTTTCATTATTAGCTAGAAGTCTGGAAATAAGCAGAGAGAAAGATTGAGAATTTTACAGAGTTAATTTTGAAGGAGATTGAGAGTGAAGAATTGAAAAGCATCTAAGCTTACTAATCTATATTCTACAATCTGGGTAATCTTCTCCTTCCCAAATTTTAAAGTTACGTTGTTTAAATTTTTTAAAAAATGGCTTTCAAGTTTACTGTAAAGTCTCTGTAAATTGGAAGGAGTATGGATTATGTATATATATTTGTTAAGATGTTGTTTTAATGTGTTTCTCTATGTATTATATGAGTCCATATCATCAAAATACATGTCGTATATGTTGCTCAAAACTTACAGAGTATGGGTTTTGGCCATATGGCCCTTATACGTAAATTTAATGTGTCAAACATAAATGGTTTTATAAAATTTATACTCGTATATTATTATGCACGTTAATACGAAGAAACCAAATTTTAAATGAACGGATTCGGTGTTATAACGAATCTGTAGTGTTAAATTTTATGTTTTTGTTCAAAACCTTCAAGAACATCAAGAACATCAAGAACAGTACAATTTGCATAATTTAATTCTGTGATTATGTGTTTTAATGGGTTAAAATCACTCTATAAATGTTGGGTATTGATTATATATGAATTCTAACATGTGGGTATGTTTAATTTGGAGAATTAATGATTATGTAGTATTTATTTCGCTGAATTATGTGTTCTTCATGAATCGGGAATTTCGAGTCCGGAGTGTCGCTATGGCATGATGCTAACTCCTAGTTCATTTCCATGTGCAAGTACTTGCAAGTACCACCAGTAGCGGCAGCCAAGACCCGATACAAAAAAGTGGCAATGCAGGCGCCACTCAACAGAATGTCCAGAAAATGTTTTTTTAAGTGTTCAAGTATGGAAATGTGATATCAACTTAGTCAAATGATCATAAAAACTTGTTAGACATATAATGAGGTGTTAAAATAAATTCTTAACACGTCCATAACACAATTACGTGTGAATTGAACGATTGAATGCAGAGTTAGCTTATTGTTCGTGAAATCTAATTTTTGACAATAAGTGTCGTAAAATGACTTAGTATAGTCATGAATTCAAGTTAGACAAAGAGTAAACTTATGATGTTTAGTATGTTATTATTGACTGGTTTTGTGAATGTAATTGATATGTAGGATTTAAATCAAAGAACGAGTTTAGTTAAAGTGTAATCTACGCACGAGGAAAGTTTCCTAACCCTACTCGTTATCATTATATGAATTATAAGTTGTCTCTTTTCATCGAGCAAGTTCTCGTTATTTTGACTAAGCCCATGTTGTTATATCAATAGTATATTAATCTTTCAAAGCATGATGTTGTTATACAATAATTATTCTATTGTATGTCCCTTGGAATTGTTATTCGATTTAATTATCATTATTGGTGAACCTTATTAGACTAGCGAACCCTTATTGATTCGACTAGTCCATAGTTGATGAACGTTTTAAATTTCAGAACCCTTATTGAATTATCCAAACCAAACTTCCTTTGGTGTGGACTCGAATGTCAAACTGAGATGAACAACCCTGCAAATGGATTTACTTATGCGTTAGCGTTAAGATATTATGAATCAAGATGGTACTAAGAAATTTGATCCCCTAAGTGCGAAAGAAGAGTTCATAGTCTTATACTGTTAAAGGTTTCAAGTATAACTCTTGATAACCTAGGACATTGTTCAAGGTCTTATGACCCTCAGAAATCTTTTGATTCTTGTTATTCATTCTTGATTCAAAAGTTGAGCTTTTATTTCCGAAGTCTTTGATTCACTCGCATGTTATTATGCATTATTAGTTCATTATTTTACTTGTGGGCAATGGTGCTCACTCTTGCATAATAATAACATTACAGTTAAAAACGAAAGGTCCGACGAGCCTTCTTCTAGCAAAGGCAAGGGCAAGATTAACAAGTGATGAAGACTTGTTGTTTTATATGATGATGTATTTATGTTTAAGACTTAAGTTAATGATGTTGTTTAAGACTTATTGTTTATATTTCCGCACAGATGTTTAAGGTTAGCTTAACCTGGGATTGTATTATTATTCGGATGTTGTAACCCCTTAAGGGGAAGATTTTATTTCTATTTATCGAATGGTTTGCATTTATTATGGGTAGATAGATAGATGATATTTGTACAGTGAACACCAAATCCCGTGGAATCGAAGTACCCAGATTTGGGGGTGTCACAAGTTGGTATCAAAGTTGTAGGTTATGAACCTTAGGTGGGGGAACAACCTTAGGTAGTAGCCTTATAGAAAGAACATAGTTATTGAAAACTCTTATCGAGTTATAGGAAATGAATTTTTGTAATTCATTGAAGATAATAAAAGACTTTATGTGCGTATGTGTTAAATTATGTGCTCACTAAATACGACTTAGTAACTAAAACTCAAAATTTTGTTGTCGGGGATGTACGGCGTTGGAGGAACTAGTCAAACTAGGGAGGAGGAACCCCAGTACCTCACAGAGACCTACAGGAGGAGGAGCCCCGAGACATTCATGTCGTTAGGGAACAGTTGGTACAGAGGGAGTCATCTCCGTTGATCACCGTTGTTGGTCAGGAGCATGAACCTGAGACTGATCCTGAGGAGGATCCTGAGGAGGAATTTGAAGAGGAAGAGGAAGAAGAGGAGTTTCCACAACACTCCATTGATGCTGAGATGTACGACATATTATACGACCGTAACGTGGAGTTACGAGATGAGGTACAGGATCTGACTAAGCGAGCTATTATTCAGCAGATTACTCTAGAGCAAAAGGAGGGGGAGATTTCGACTCTTCACTCATGACTGGGAAATATAGAATGGGATTTGGTCCACGAGAAGGGTCAAACCGAAGATAAGACCGCAGAGATAGAAAAGTTGAAGAAGGAACTGAAGGAAAGCTCTGAAAGGCTGATCATACCAGAGGAAGGCTGGGTGATAGAGTCACGTCGTGCTGATCTTGCAGAAGAGGACGGTCGTGCAAAGAAGGCGAAGCTTGGGGAGACATACTCTACACTTAATCATATAATTGATGAGGCCCATGATCGAGTTTTGAGGTACCCCATCCAGTTCGAAGGACTTCCATCGTACATGCTGGATCGCAGGACGATGTCTCGTATCATAGAAGAGGAGCGTAGCAAGGCTATTCAGCGCCTTGACAGACAGTGACAATATTAGTTTAATTATGTGAAAACTATTTTGTAGTTAATGATGTAAATTCCGATGTGATTATAAACAAAGGAATATTTTGATGTTTTAAATCTTGTAGATTCTTTATCTCAAGATAGATGATGTAAATAGCAGTGATGCTATCGTTTGATGTTAAAACTTTTAGTTTGAATGAATATATATCAAGTTATTTCAGATAATGTGTTAAATAATTATATTAAATTGTTGAGTTAAGTCTTAACTATTTAGATAATTTAATAGAGATTTCATAAGCATATATTTTAACAGAATTATGCCGCCAAGAAGAAGACAACAACGTCAACCAACTCAGGAAGAGTCTACGAATAACAACAATAACGCTAATGCTAATCCTGTTCAGCAATTGGTTAACTTGCTGACTTAAGCAATGAATAATCAACCTCAAGCTCCACCAAATACTACGTTTAAAGATTTCAAGGCGGTGGGACTGCCAGAGTTTAAAGGTTCCATGAACCCGATTGAGGCTCAAACGTGGGTTACGGAAATGGAGAAGGTTTTCGACGTCGCTAGGGTTAGAGAAGACCAGAAGACCGCTTTTACAACGTTTATCTTTGAAGTCCGCTAGTTATTGGTGGCAAGCAAACAAAGTGCGAGGAGGTGAAGGTGTAATTACTTGGGAGAGATTTAAAGAGATGTTCTTCCAGATGTATTTCCCAACCAGCTCGCAGAACAAGATGGAGGTTCAATTTCTGGAATTGAAGATGGGAAATATGAGTGTACCTAATTATACGGCTAGATTCAACGAGTTGGCGAGGTTCGCCCCATATCAAGTACACACGGACGAGAGAAAAGCCAGAAGATTTGAACAAGGACTAAAGCCCTGGGTATATAGTAAAGTATCAATGTTTTAGATAAACACTTTTGCTAGAGTACTGGAAAAAGGCCATCCTCTCTGAAGGTGGAAGCGATGCGGTGACCAAGTACAATCAAGATCAGAAGAAGAAGAAGACTGAAAGTGAAGGAAATAACAAGAGTAGTGGAAGTGGCACAGGAGGTGGTAATTTTAATTAGAAGAAAAGGTGGAATGACAATTCATCATCGGGGAATCAACAAGGAAGTCAGAAGAAAAGAATCGAAGCATGCCCGACCTGCGGGAAAGCTCATCTGGGAGTTTGTATGAAGGAAAAAAGAGTGTGCTACAATTGTGGTCAGGAAGGCCACATAGCACCTAACTGTCCTAACCCAAAGAAGGGTGCTTGTTTCACTTGTGGTTCGAAGGACCATCTGGCAAGAGACTGTCTTAAAGAAGGGATCCGGAGGGTCAGGATCAGGAGGAAATCGGGGAAACATCAGTGGAAATGCCTTGACTATCACCGGACCAACCGCAACAAACTGACCGACCGCCAGGACTTTCAACATAACGGTGCAGGATGCAGTTCAATCTCATAATGTGGTGTCAGGTATCATTCCGATCAATAAAATTAATGCTTATGTTTTATTTGATTCGGGTGCTACTTGTTCCTTTATATCCGATGACTTTGCCAAGAATTTAGATTTTCCTAAGGATGAATTGGATTACCCCATGAACATAGAAATTGCGAGTAGAGAAATAATCCCTGTTAAGTACGTACATAAGAACTGTAGAGTGGATATTAAGGGTAATATCATGAACGCAGATCTTATCCCTATTCGACTTGGGGAATTTGACGTTATATTGGTAATGGACTGGTTATTCAATTACGGGGCTGTAATTGATTGCCAAAAGAAGCGTATTAACCTTATGACTCCGTCAAAGCGTATTAATCAATAAAGTTGAGCTTTTATTTCCGAAGTCTTTGATTCACTCGCATGTTATTATGCATTATTAGTTCATTATTTTACTTGTGGGCAATAGTGCTCACTCTTGCGTAATAGTAACATTACAGTTAAGAACGAAAGGTCCGACGAGCCTTCTTCTAGCAAAGGCAAGGGCAAGATTAATAAATGATGAAGACTTGTTGTTTTATATGATGATGTATTTATGTTTAAGACTTAAGTTAATGATGTTGTTTAAGACTTATTGTTTATATTTCCGCACAGATGTTTAAGGTTAGCTTAACCTGGGGTTGTATTATTATTCGGATGTTGTAACCCCTTAAGGGGAAGATTTTATTTCTACCTATTGCATGGTTTGCATTTATTATGGGTAGATAGATAGATGATATTTGTACAGTGAACATCAAATCCCGTGGAATCGAAGTACCCAGATTTGGGGGTGTCACAGAATACGAGAAGAGTTTCCAAGAGCTTAAGAGGAGACTCATTTCGGCACCTGTTCTGACAATACCATCTGGTTCGGATGGATTTGTTATCTATAGCGATGCTTCAGGAAAAGGGTTAGGATGTGTTCTCACGCAACATGGGAAAGTCATAGCCTATGCCTCGCGATAACTCAAAGAATATGAGAGGAATTATCCTACTCATGATCTTGAGTTGGCAGCAGTCATTTTTGCTTTGAAGATCTAGAGACACTACCTATATGGGGAGAAAGTGGAGATCTATACAGATCATAAAAGCCTCAAATGTTTCTTCACCCAAAAGAAACTCAACATGCGGCAACGACGTTGGCTCGCGCTGTTGAAAGATTATGATCATATCATCCAATATCATCCTGGAAAAGCAAATGTGGTAGCTGACGCAATGAGTAGAAGATCATATGCGGGTACGAGTGCAATGTTGTTAACACAAAGGTCCATTTTGTATGACTTGCAAAGGATGGAGATAGAGGTAAAGACTCTAAGTACCCACGTGATGATATCAAACATACGAGTAGAACCAACTTTAATCGATAAAGTTAAAGATGCTCAAGCTACGGGCATGGAACTAATGTGTATGAAGAAGAAAGTGCAAGAATGTGTTATTCCAGAAGCAAGAATTGATGACGAAGGAATACTTCGAGTCAACTCCAGACTTTGTGTTCCTAACGATTCTGACTTGAAACATAGAATCATGATGGAGGCACACAACACACCGTTTGCAATCCATCCTAGTAGTACCAAAATGTATCATGATCTCCGACATACAGTTTGGTGGAACAAAACGAAGAGAGAGATCGAAGAGTTTATCTAGAGGTGTTTAACTTGTCAACGTGTAAAGGCGGAGCATCAAGTGCCAAAAGGTCCTTTGCAACCACTTGAGATTTCGAAATGGAAGTGGGAACACATTACTATGGATTTCATTATGGGTCTTCCCAAGGTTTCCCAAGGCATAGATGTGATTTGGGTCATTATTGATAGATTAACCAAGTCTGCTCATTTTTTGCCTATACGGGAGACTTATTCCCTTTAACGTCTTGCTCGTATGTACGTGAATGAAATTGTGAGATTGAATGGCATGCCAGTATCTATAGTTTTGGATCGTGACACAAGATTCACTTCACGATTTTGGGTTAGCTTGCAGAAAGCTATGGGCACGGATTTACGAATCAGTTCAACATACCATCCTCAAACGGACGACCAATCAGAGAGGATTATTTAAACTCTTGAAGATCTATTAAGACTCTATGTCCTAGATTTCAAAGGGAGTTGGGATAAGTATCTACCATTGGTGGAATTCTCATACAACAATAGTTATCAGGCAAGTATAGGTATGGCTCCATTTGAAGCATTGTATGGACGAAAGTGTCTCTCTCCAGTATGCTGGGATGAGGTGGGAGAAGCAACGTTATTGGGACCAAAGTTGGTATGAATGACTACAGAGAAGATTCAAATGATCCGACAACGTATACAAACGGCACAGGATCGACAAAAGAGTTATGCGGATCTTCATCGAAAGGATATAAAATTTAATATTGGGGATCATGTATTATTACGTATTGCTCCATGGAAGGGAGTTACAAGATTTGGAAAGAGAGGAAAGCTCAATCCACGATTTGTTGGTCCATTTGAGATTCTTGATCGAATAGGAAATGTGGCATATAGACTCGCATTACCTCCAAGCATGTCTCATGTTCATAATGTTTTTCAAATATCTATGCTTCGTAAATATGTGAAAGACCCGAACCACATTATTTAGTTAGAACCAGACGAGATAGCCGAAGATTTAACGTACGAGGAGGTACCTGTTAAGATCTTGGATAGGAAAGAGCATGTCCTACGCACCAAGGTTATACCACAAGTTAAGGTTTTGTGGAGGAACCATGCTATTGAAGAAATGATCTGGGAGTTGAAATCAGAAATGAAAATGAGGTATCCTCACCTTTTCGAAACACTAGGTACGTACGTCAATTTTGAGGATGAAATTTCATAAGAAGAGAAGGTTGTAAGACCCCAACTTTTTATAAATAAAATCGAATTTCCTCTATTTATTATTGTGAATAATAAAGTGTTAATTTGATATAATGCTTTGGTTATGGGTGAAATATGAAAATTTTGCAAAATAAGCAAGTGGTTATAAAATATTCATTGTTGTCGGGGAATATTCGTTTAGTCGTGGAATATTCTTGCTGTCGAGGAATATTTGTACGATGGCGCAACCATTTGTGGGCCCCATAACGGAAAACGGTCAGATGAAGATAACGACAAGTTTGAGTTTTTATAAATAACGTCGTAGTTATTACCGTTAACACTGTTGGAGTACCCGGTGGTTAAAATACAGTAATACGCATGATTGCACAGTAGCACATGGTATTGCACATTATTTTTTAATTATTGATTCTTACGTAAGAAGACACTACTCAATAATTATTACAGTAATTACTGTTTAATATTTTATTTTATTGATTCAATAATTGCTATGTTGATATTTTATATTATTGTTGTTCCAATAATTATCACTGCACAGTATCTCCATTATCAGATCAATAATTCATATTATTTGAATAATATTGTTAGATAACATTATTGGCAATGTCTAAGGAAGTTCTGTCTAGGAAAGAGGTTTGGTCACCTAATTGCGCGCCAATAAGGAGAAATCATATCGGAAAGCCCCATATTTCCTGGGAACGACCTGGTTGTCATTATTTGATTCTGTAATATTATTTGTGAATAATTAATTATTGATTTATATGATAAGGAAATATTTATTTTATGTGGATATAAATGATTGATATATTTATTGTGGTTATAAATGATGGAATTAATGTTGAGGTATTTTATCAGTATTTTGTCGGAATGAAGGTATTAAAAATCGTTCGTATGTGAATTTCAGGCATTTTCTGTTTGGAATATGGAAAAATATTCTTCTACAAAGTTGTAGAGAATTTAATTTCCTATGGAATGGATATAAAATTCGTATTTTTCTAATAAAAGGGCAATTTATTATGAATTTTTGAAGTTTCGAAAATAAATATTTTTTTATTAAAAACATGGGTGGGCCTCACTTTTGGTTGTTGAAAGAATGTCCTGAAATTTTTTTCCAAAAATGGCGGGCATGAATAGTAGCACGTAAAGCCATCAGGTAGCAGGTTGTCTGCTATGGCATTCTAAGCATTTTCCTATAAATAGGGTGCTTAGTTAGAATTAAAAATCACACTAGAATCATAAGCTTTCTCTCTCTATATTATCGAGCGTTTTTTGTGAGTATTTAGATACTTTATGTGTTGCTATTCAGTGCAAGTTTCCTTCAGTTTTATACCTGATATTTCAGCCAGAAGTATTGTTCTTTTGAGGTAAGGGATGTTATTTTCTTCATAATGATGTTATTCTTTCAATATCATTATACCGAAATATTGGTATTGATTTTATTGTGGAATTTCTACCTTTTTCATGTCAGAGTTACTATTCACGTATACGGCACTATTCACGTATATGCTATTCACGAATACGACACTATTCACAGAAAAATAAATTTTTTTCTTTCTTTGTCCAAGTTGTCTATTGTGGTTACTATCTTTGATTGTATCCATGTTTTGATCTTTATTATTGAATTTTGCTCCAAAATTGATTATTATAAGGTATTTTTGAACTTGGATAAACTAAAGTACGAATCCCTAATCTTTGATCTTTTATCTCACTGAATTCATTTTCTTTAAGATATTTTTCATCATCCTCAGTCCTAAATAATGATTGTACTAAATATCTTTGGTCTGTAGTGCAAAGATGAATGTTTAACTGATGAATATATTTGGCTCGTAGTGCAAAGATGAATAGGTGTTGAGATGAATATGACCAACTGGTGTTACAAATGAATATCTTTGGCCTGTAGTGTAAACACAAATATTTGATTCAAGATGTATATTGATTGATGTTACATGGATAAAATATTGATGATGGACTTTTAAATCTTAGAAGATAGTAAAATTCATTCTCTACTTGACTCTTCTAATGGATTGTTGTTTTCGTTGCAGTTGTTGATCTAAAACTTGTTGTCTATTATATTCTATCAAATTTTTCCCTGTTAAAAACTAATGATAATTTGTTGTATATTATCTTAGTCATAATATTCTTTACTGGGCTAGTTGAGCTCACTCTTTTCCTTTTTGTTCCATTTTTCTTCTCAGGAGGTGAGAACATAACAGGAACTAGCTGGGGTATGGAGTGATGGTTCAGGATAGTTGTTTTAGTAGTCCTCACTATTTTGTAAAATAGTGTATCAATAATTGTAATGAGGACTCCTTTTAAGTTTGTATACTGTCTATTAGATAATATTTGTATTTAAACTCACAGTACATGTGTTGACGTATTTTGCACGATAATTGTATTACTGAAGTTGTATTTGTTTCTGTACCATGTATTTGGCGACTCAGAATGGGGTGATTTATACCTATTTTAGGGGCGTCACACTTTATGGTCTATTTGACTCTTCTAATGGATTGCTTGTTCCGCTGCTACTATGGTTGAAAAGTTTAATCATCTACCATATGTTCTAAATCTCTGATTTATTACTGACGAAGGCTATTGATAATTTAATTATCTTTAGTCATGATATTCTTTTTACTGGGCTAGTAATGCTCACCCTTTTGCTTCACAATTCCTTTCAGGTAATATGAGTGTAGCTCGGTCGAGCAAGGGTAACAGGGGAATAAAACGATGGTCTATAGATGTTGAGGTTTACCCTAAAAATAGTATGGAAATAATTTTATTGAGAATTATAGATAAGTGTGTCGTATTTTATACGTCATTTTAACCGTTGATTTTGGTGAACCAAATAGGGTGTGGTGAACCCAACTTTGGAAGGGCGTTTTGCCACTATCATACAAGATGTCTAATGACAGACGACTTCGTATTATCACAAGACTGGGTTGTGCACATACACTTGCTGATTATATCTATGAGCACTACCTATATAATCTTAGAGTTTGGTTGAAATATAATTCTCAATTGGAGACAATGAAGATAATAATATGTCAAGAGAAGACTCACCATTGGAAAGAACATGATAGTAATCTTCTCATTTTTCTTTGGAGTCTATATATTGGGTCAACCAAGGATAATTCCTGAGTCATATGATATCTATCATAACTTAGATGCATGGCCTCCCATGTACAAAGGTTTCCTTGATCATTTTATAAAGATTTTAATTTCTAAAACAGTTATTGACTGTACTTTTATGTAAAGTACCATTGTAAGGATTTGTGGTCGAGGCACCATGAGAGTTACATATATTTGTATTAAAACTCACAGCTTATATGTTGTCGTACTCGCGCATTTGACGCTTCAATGATTATTATAAATAAAGTTTGTATTTGATTTCTGTAATGTGATATCTGGCAACTCAGAATGGGTCGTGTGGACCTATTTTGGGGGGGTCACAAATGGTATCAGAGCTTAGAACTAGGAGAGGAGAGACGAGTAATATCCTTTGCTAGTGTGTGTCCTACCTAAGCTTAATTTTCATACTTAAGTTGACAAATTGTGATATGTTAATTAACCTAAATGTATTCTAGAATGATATCTGAAATACAGGAGAGGAGTAATGGGAAAATCATGATACAAAGAAAATAACCTGGAAGGTACAATCCGAAAAGAAAGCAAGGTATTCTCATCTCTTCGAACTACTAGGTACGTAAATTTCGAGGGCAAAATTTTATAAGGAGGGGAGATTGTAAGACCCCGAATTTTATGAGATGAAAGTATTCAATTTTCTTATATTTATTATTCTATTTAATAAATGGTTAAATTGATAAAAGGTTAAAGTTAAGGGTGATATTTGAAAATTTTTCAAAGTAAGCAAGTTGATATAAAATATTCGTTGTGTCGGGGAATATTCGTACGATGGCACAATCATTGGTGGACCCCACAACGGAATAACTGTCAGAGTTAGAAAACGAAAGAAATAACTTTTTATAAAAATAACGACAAAACTTTTATCGTTAAACAGTTGAAATATCAGGTGGTAAAAATATAGTAATACGCGTGGTTACATAGTAGCACACGGTATTGATTATTGATGCTTACGTAAGAAGCCACTTAGTTTACTAAATTATTGCTACAGTAATTGCTGCATAATATCTCACTTTATTTGATTCAATTATTGTCACAGTATCATTTGCATAATATTTTATATTATTAAATCAATAACCGAGACAACAAAGTTATTCATATTATTATTTGTAATATTGACGATGTCTAGAAAGTTCTGTCGAGGAGAGGTTTAGTCACCTAATTGCGCGCCAATAGGGAGAAATCCTTATCGGAAAGCCCCCTCTTTCCTGAAAATGATTTGGTTGTTAAATATTATGAGTTATAATATTAATGATAAATAATTGTTGAAGTATTAAGAATGTGTTTATTGAAGATAAGTGAATTTCAAAAGTTAGAGGGGAATAATGCAAACTTGGAAAACTTTAGGGGTACTAAAGTGTAATAAGTTAAATCAATCTGGACCATTGGTGGTGATTTTAATAGTAAATCAATCTGGACCGTCGATGGTGTTTTTAATTGTGAATCAATCTGGACCGTCGATGGTGGTTTTAATAGTAAATCAATCTGGACCGTCGGTGATGGTTTTAAAAGTAAATCAATCTGGACCGTCGGTGGTGGTTTTAAAGTAAATTAATATGGATCGTCGGTTGTGGTTTTAATAGTAATCAATATGGACCGTCCGTTCTAATAGTAAATCAATCTGGACCGTTCATGAATTAGTTACTATTTAGTTATTTCTCCTATAAATAGAAGCTTAATTACGTATTATTACAACTTATGTGCTTATGTGATTAAAACTTATGTGCTCGTGAGTGTCGAGTAGTAATGATTAATAATTAAAACTTCAATTTTTTATTGTTAGGATGACTAATGTCAGAGAATCCAGTCAGGCTAGGGAGGAAGGACCTCAGATGCCTAGAGAGAAGGAGTCTCGTGACATTCAGGTGGTTTGGGAACAACTACTGTCGTGGGAGTCAGCTCCGTTGGTCATAATGGTTGAAGATGAGGATGATTATGTGGAAACGGATGAGGAGGATCCCGTTGAGCTTCCACAGTTAAATGAGGATGACGAGGACGAGGAGGAAGAGATTCCACTAAACTCGATAGCTGCTCGTATGTACAATGAAATCTACGACCGCAACGTGGAACTTCAGGAAACCGTCGAGGTGTTGCAAGGGATAGTAGCTGAGCAATAGACCTCGATGGCACAGAAGGACGATTAGATCCAGGATCGAGATGAAAGTTTGAATAATGTCGAAGAGAAGCTGATTCACACGGAAGGAGTGAATGAACAACTGATTGAGGAGATCGCAAAACTAAAGAACAAGCTGAAGGAAGAAGCTACTAAGAGGGCAAGAGCCGAAGACGCATATGAGGAAGCATTTCAACGAGCCGGGATAACAGTGAAAGATGCACAAGCAAAGAGAATGAAGATGTAAGAGATGAATATCGTATTCAACACCGTGATTAATCGAGCTCAAAATCGGGTCATGGGTTATCCGATTCTGTTCGAGACACTGTCATCATACATATTAGATCACAGAACAATGTTCCAAATTATAGAGGAAGAACATAGTAAGGCTAAGCAGTATCTTAGTAGAACATCGTAGTTGTTATGCGATTACTAAAATGTTAAATAATTTGTAAATCCCTAGTGACATTTAACCTATGGGATATGATGATGATGTTGTCTTGAAACATTTGTAGTTCAGGAAAGTAATGTAATTAGCAGGGATGCTATTGTTATTATGTTTTTCAAAAAGATTATTAATGAATAAAAGTAATTATTTTGTTTTATTCCAGAGTGTTATGTGATATGTGATTATTCCTTTTATGGGGGCAAGTTAAGTAGAAATTTCTTAAAAGAGTTGAGTAATAATCTAATGAGTGTATTTTTAACAGAAAATGCCTCCAAGACCTCAACCACCACGATAGAGAACCACTGAAGTAACCAATAATGACAATATTGATGCTAACCCCATTCAACAGCTATTGACGTTACTAATAGGAGCATTGCAGAATCAACCTCAAAATCAAGGTACACCATTTAAGGATTTCAAGGCGGTTGGACCACCTGAATTTTATGGGTCCATGAATCCCGTGGAGGCATATACGTGGATCATGGAAATAGAGAAGGTATTCGATGTTGCGAGAGTAGGGGAGGATCAGAAGACTGCTTTTGCAATATTCATGTTGAAAGCAGAGGCTAGTTATTGCTGGCAGGCCAATAAAACTCGAGGAGGTCAAGGGATTATGACCTAGGATAGGTTTAAGGAGATATTCTTCGAGACCTATTTCCTAGAGAGTTCGAAGAGTCAGCTAGAAGTGCATTTTTTAGAACTGAAGCATGGAACGATGATGATATCGGAGTATGCTGCAAGATTCAACGAGTTGGCAAGGTTTGCGCTATATCAAGTCAGCACAGATAAACACAAGGCTAAGAGATTTGAGCAGGGACTGAAACCCTGGTTGTACAGTAGGGTCTCCCTATTCCAACTGAAGACATTTGCAGTAGTGATAGAGAAGGCAATTCTCGCTGAAGGTGGAGGCGAGGAAGTAATGAAGTTTAACCAAGAGCAGAAAAAGAAGAAGAATGAAGTGGAGGTCAAGAATGGTGGTGGAGGTAGTGTGACTGGCAACAATAACCTGAAGAGAAAATGGAATGGAAATGTGAGTGCTGGAAGTCAGCAGGTTAACTAGCAAAATAAGAAGTTCGAAGCATGTGCTATATGCGGGAAGTTTCACAAGGGTGTGTGCTTGATGGGGAAACGAGTGTGCTTCAACTGTGGCTAGGAGGGTCACATCGCCCCAAATTGCACTCAACCTAAGAAGAACGTTTGCTTCACGTGCGGGTCCAAGGATCACTTTTCTCGTGAATGCCCTAAGAAGAAGGCTGGAGAGACAGCAGGAAGCAAGGGAGGTAGCAGTGGTGGTACATGGGTCATTGCTGGACCAACAACATCAAACAAACCCACCGCCAGAACCTTCAACATGACTGTGCAAGATGTTGTGCAATCAAAAGATGTGGTGTCAGGTATTATCCCAATCAATGATATAAATGCTTATATATTATTTGATTCGGGGGCTACTTGCTCGTTTATATCTGATGAGTTTGCTAAGAAGTTAGAAATACTTAGTGAAGAATTTAATTTCCCTTTAAACATAGAAATTGCGATTAAGGAAGTAATTCCTGTTAGGTTCATATACAAGAACTGTAGGGTGAATATTAAAGGGAATATTATGATGGTAGATTTCATTCCGATTAGACTTGGAGAGTTTGATATTATTTTGGGAATGGATTGGCTGTTCAATTATGGAGAGGTAATTGATTGCAAAAAGAAATGTGTAAACCTTATGACTTCGTGAAAGGTAGTTTTTTATGGTAGCAAATCACCTAGACAAATGAGATGTCTGACGATTATGTAGGCCAAGAAGTTGTTGAGTCCAGGTTGTGTGGGTTATTTAGCTTACATAGTCGATACTCAAAAGAAGGGTGTGAAACTGGAAGAGATACCAGTGGTTAGGGAATTTGTAGATGTGTTTCCGGAGGATTTTCCAGGACTTTCGGCTGACAGAGAGATTGAGTTCGTGATCGACTTTGCGCTACGAACAACACCGATATCGAAGGCCCCATACAGAATGGCTCCGATAGAGATGAAGGAATTGATGGTACAATTACAGGAACTACTAGATAAGAAGTATATTCAACCAAGCGTATCACCATGGGGAGCGCCGGTGTTATTCATGAAGAAGAAGGATGGGTCAATACGTCTTTGCATTGATTATAGAGAATTAAACAAAGTCACTATTAAGAATAAATATATGTTGCCAATAATAGATGACTTGTTTGATCAATTGAAGGGTGCTAAATACTTCTCGAAAATAGATTTGAGAAGTGGGTATCACCAATTGAAGGTAAGGAATGAGGATATACCTAGAACGAAATTCAGAACTCGGTATGGACATTACAAGTTTCTGGTGATGTCTTTTGGTTTGACCAATGCCACTGCTGCATTCATGGATTTAATGAACAAGGTGTTTAAACCATTCTTAGACAAGTTTGTAGTGGTATTTATCGACGACATTCTGGTGTATTCCAAAACTCAAGAAGAACACGTGGAACATTTACGTTTGACGTTGGAGACACTAAAAAAGGAAAAGTTGTACGCGAAATTCTCTAAGTGCGAATTTTGGCTAGATCGTGTACAATTTCTTTAGTACGTGATTGACAAAGATGGGATTTCAGTGGATCCATCAAAAGTGGAAGCTATAATCAATTGGGAACAACCAAGAACACCGTCGGAGGTGAAGAGTTTCTTGGGACTGGCCAGTTATTATAGAAGATTTATTCAAGATTTTTCCAAGATTGCCACTCCGCTAACAAATTTGACAAAGAAAGTTGTAAAATTTGTTTGGACGGAGAAATGTGAAGAGAGTTTTCAAGATTTGAAGAAGAAGTTAAGTGTGGCACTGTTGGGTAATTTCTAGTTACGCACAATACGCAAGTATACGTGGTCAACAAGTAATAAAGAGTAAGTAAAGTATCGTTCCCATGGAGAATTAACGAATAAAATTCACCAAGCACTAGCCCATAACCATTTCAGTCTTATTTAAACGAATGATATTATATTTTGTATTCAAACTACAAAATTAAATAAACCTAACTATTTCTAGAGTGAGACTAGATAATGAAGACCTGAGATTACAATTTCATCTATTGACTCATTCAAATCCACACACTTCATGTTAAACCAAACTAATTGTACCAGATTGTTAGTCGAGAACACAAAAGTAAAGTACAACAATCTCTCAATGTACCATACCCATATCACATATAATCCACAATTGATAGAATACACATGAACATCCACATTACCTAAACCACTATATGTCTATGTGATTTATAAATAATTAGGGTTTAAGCCCAAATTCTTAGTTGACTACGAGCGATGCCTCGGTATATGTCTATCCTAAGCACGGATCATACATTCCATCACCATGTAGAACATACAAACACAAGCTATCAAGATCAATTCTAAACCCATACTTCGTCTTTCAAGTTCATATGGGTTATCACAGTAATTGATGGCCAGTCAACTAAGCAAATAAGCATAAATCTTAATAGACAATCTCATAGCAATCAATAAGGCTAACAACGAAGTATATCAGATTAAACTAATCAATAGAATCCATTGTAATCTCAAAATAGAGTTTAGTTCATCATAAAATCAAAACCCACAATCCACAATTGATTATACATTGAGAAATAAAGATAGAAGTAAAGAGAAGTTAGGGATTTGGGAATGCAAATCTGATATCTCTTGCTCCAATTTTGAATTTCCTATGCTCTCCAATTACTTCAAACTTCAACTCTAATCTAATCTAAGGTTCTAATCTAATCTAAAAAGAAAGAGAAGAAAAGAGCATATGTAATCTTGATTCAGCCCCCAAGGCGTGGTGTCTATTTTACATCATGGAAATAAGTCTAATATATAAGCCCTAATTGAATCCCTCTCTCCGTTACGCGTCAATTGCACTATTTAATGAAAAGTCAACGTTGGTCAAGACCAAGTCGGCGTGCAAGTGAGAATTGGCTGAGTTAGGCGCTACCAAAGCTAAAAATTGCGTATTTTTGTTCTTGTTATCAGAAGTCGCGCGATCACAAGAAATTCATAGTACAGATGCAGCGTGGGTGATTTTCTGCTGCAATCTGCTCTCGTAAAATGGCCATAACGTTTGATCTGGGTAGAGTTATGGGGCCTGCCACCTATCAAATCGAAGATATCGACGAGCTCTACAACTTTAATTCTTTGATGATTGAGAAATTCTGGCCGGATGAAGGTTGAAATCGAGCTGGAAGGTACTGCTATGAAAATGGCTTACCAAAACAGCGAAGTTTGACGTCCGTTGGTACAACGATCATAACTCTTGCATCCGAACTCCGATTAGAGCGATTCAAAATGTTCCGGAAAGCTACGAAGATGCTCTACAATGTAGTCCAAGTTCTAATCCAAGAACATGAAGTAACATGAAAGCCCAAATGATGCCCGGATTGCCTTTTCTTTGCATTTTCTTTGCTTTTCCTTACCAATAATCGCTCACGCCGCTCCAAAACGTATAACCTACAAAATAAACACAAAATGCATGAAATACCCCTAAACTTAAATCGTTGCTTGTCCGCAAGCAACACAATATAATGCAATCTACATGTTATGCAAGCTACGCTACTATGACAATGAATCCCCAGATTCCCAGCCATGTTAAGAATTCCAATAAGATATGCCTCATAGAAATATCAAGATTCAAGAACAAAGCATCAAACTAAGCTAAAGGCATAATGACATACAATCATATAATCCTAACCTGCTATAAAGATGTTGTGTGTGTGTGATGTGTTCACATATAAGCTTGAAAAAGGTGAGGATTTCACATGGTATACTGTTTAAGAAAGAAAATTGAGGTTCAAACCAAGAACTATGCATACAAATGAAACAACAACTACTCCAACACATCAGTACAAGCTAAGGTTCAACAAAGGGTTTATTCTGCTTTATTTTTTTACTCACTGAGCGATTTTCGCACTTTCCATGATGTTTATTGATTTTTATTTTATTTTATTATATATATATATATATATATATTTCCTATGTATGTGCAATGTCTCATTCAATTAGGCTAACAGTGCTACCCCTTAGCGAGCTTTCAACCAATGACTACCAGACCATTAAGACCTTAGGGCGCTAGGTGTAGAGACAATCCCCTCGGGCGTACTTACTCAAGTAACAAAGGCCCCGAAACAAGACTAGCCACGGTAATTATTCAATATTTTTTTCTTCTAGTTTTTTTATAAAGCAAGCATACCCATGCGTTCCCCAAAACTTGAGTTTAAGTGTCTTCATAGTCATTACTCACTTCCTACACAATTCTATCATTAAAAATAATATTTTCCTCTCAGCAGACAAGCATACTAATCTTAACCAACAAGCAAATAGGAACATTGTCGTGCTACACTGGTAACATCTAAACAAAGAAGCATGAATTATATCCTCAGATAAAATTATAACTAAGCTCAAGATATCCACTAAATTTAAAAAATCTATCAAATTTCTATGTCATCATTGGCCAAATTAGAATTCAACTAACTAAAAGCCTGGGATTATGCAATGTTATGCAACTAAACACATATTAAATAAACAAGACAAAAAAACAAAAAAAATAAAAAATTCATACTAAAATACCCCTACTATGCAACTTAAACATGTAATAAAACTATATGCAACTAACTATATGCAACAACTACTCACTACAACCCAATACCCCCAAACTTAAAATAAACAATGCCCTCATTGTAATTAAAAGTGAAAGAATACTCCCCTAAGTGGCAATGTCATCTCCGTTCGCCTCCTCCTGATCCGATGGTATATGAGGCGATGGCTAAGTTTGAGATATTCTATAGTTTGAGACTGAGTGTGGGCTTCTAACTGTCCGAATGCTTGAGTCAGAAATTCTAAAAATCTAGCATTTTTTTTCGTGGATCGAAGCTATGGCGCATGGCATGGCTTGGTTTAGCTTAGGTCATCAGCATAGGCATGCTGACCTTGACTTCTAGCGACTTTCCGCTTTTGACTTCTGTTTGATCCTGAATGCTTATAGCAATTGGATTGAACCTGAGAGGAGAAACAATAAAACTATTATTAAGATTTACCACTATCTAACATCTACTAAATATGGAAATGTAAATAAGAATTAAACAAGGAGGGAGAAAGATTAGATGGGGTGCCTCCCATCTAGCGCTCGGTTTATAGTCCGTTAGCTGGACTCTTTTCTTGACACCGCTATCCAATTCCACTACGATAAGATAAGAATCCTCTATCCATTAGAACCGCTATGTGCTTTGGTTGGTTCCCCATCTTGAGAGTCTTCGGATTGAAGTCACCTAGCATATTTCCTGTACATGATGTCTCCATTTCTATTGCATCGCTAGGTGCTTCTCCCGTTGTATCTGTGAATAGATTTTTTCATTGAGCCATGACAGATACAACAGGATTTTCTTCTTCTATTATCTCTTCCTCAGCCCACCATAGTTTGTAAGAGGCCTCATAATCGCAGAATTTCTTACTTTGGATGTGACTACCAAGGGGACATGGGTGTGCAAAGTTCACTGAATTTTTCAACTCTAACTGAGAAGTCACTTGGGGTATTATAAAAGTCAACTCATGTTCTTCATTTTCCATACCCCTAGTTGTCTCCTCAATGTCCACTCCTTTCAGTTCATTCAGTGGCATCAACACCTCTGGCTCTCCATCAGTTTCATCGTCAATGTCATAACACTAATTATTTTGAGGGTGATTGTTCAAGGCTTCGAGTATTTGATCCATTTGATTTTGCAGATTCTGAATTGACCTACCTTGCTCAATCATCTTCTCCACAGTTAATGCTATAAACTTGAACCACAAATCTTCCACTCTTGAATTCTCTTGTTCAGTTTCAAAATCCATGTATTGAGGACCATTCATTGAGGAGTTAATGAGTTGTTCCGTTTGTTTGTTAACATTTTGGCTTGATAACTCCTGACTCATCATCATCTCGTCGTGGTCTGCTATGCTTTTTGACATGAATTCCTTCAACCTTGAATTTTCCTCTTGTTGCATTGAAGGTGGATATGAGAAATCTGATGGATGTGTTGGACTTGGGATGCAGTATTGGTTGGGATAGTTATAACTCCATTCATAATCTGGGTGATACCCCCAACCTTGTTGATAATCAGGATAAACATCATTGTTGAAGTAATCACCCCCAAACTACACTTGTCCAACCTTGATGTTGCCCGATAACTCAGCGACGGTCGCCAAAGACAACAGATTCACATGTAACTACTATCTCTCTAGTGCGTTGAAATCGCAAGAATATCCAACCTCTCCAAAAGTGTTGCAATTTGTCTTTGTAATATAGAAAATACACCGAGTCCCTCAAAGGCTCGTGTCCTCGGTTGAATCATATTTGCATAAGGCCATTGATAAGCGAAGTCCCCCATGGTACCTGAAAAGAGAGAAATATAAGAAGATAATTAAAACAACAAAAAAAAATGTTTAAATTAAGACTAATTTGATTGAAATTAATGTTGGCAGAAATTTATTAAGCTAATTCCCCGGCAACGGCGCCAAAAACTTGTTGGGTAATTTCTAGTTATGCACAACACGCAAGTATACGTGGTTAACAAGTAATAAAGAGTAAGTAAAGTATCGTTCCCATGAAGAATTAACTAATAAAATCCACCAAGCACTAGCCCATAAGCATTTCAGTCTTATTTAAATGAATGATATTATATTTTGTATTCAAACTACAAAATTAAATAAACCTAACTATTTCTAGAGTGAGACTAGATAATGAAGACCTGAGATTACAATTTCATCTATTGACTCATTCAAATCCACACACTTCATGTTAAACCAAACTAATTGTACCAGATTGTTAGTCGAGAACACAAAAGTAAAGTACAGCAATCTCTCAATGTACCATACCCATATCACATATAATCCACAATTGATAGAATACACATGAACACACACATTACCTAAACCACTATATGTCTATGTGATTTATAAATAATTAGGGTTTATGTGAGACCCAGAATTTTATGAAATAAAATTATTCAATTTTTTCTATTTTGATAAATAGTTAAATTGATAAAAGTTTAAAGTTAAGGGTGATATATGAAAAATTTTCAAAGTAGACAAGTTGTCATAATATACCCGGTTACTATTTACTTTAGTATTGTTCACTCGAGTATTTGGGGCACTTTTGTATCGAAGTACAATTCACAAGTTACTATTCATGGGTTACTATTCACCTAAATTACTATTCACCCGAATATTATTCACTCGGGTATATGGGGTATTTTTCGTGTCGGAGTACTATTCACGAGTTACTATTCACAGGTTACTATTCACTCTAATATTGTTCACTCGGGTATTTGGGACACTTTTTGTGTCGGGGTACTATTCACGAGATACTATTCTCAAGTACTATTCACTTGGGTACTATTCACTTCAAAAATATATTTCTTTTTGTCCAAATCATTTTTGGGTACAATATTATTCCATGAAGAGATGTACTAATTTTTCGGACCATTGGTTGAAATTATAACGTAAAAGCTTTTTATATAAAAATGTAATACTTTTATAAAGTTATTCTATAAATAGAATATATTATATTCTATTATGCATAGTGTTTTGTATAGTAAAATCTTTTATATAAAATGCAATACTTTTATATAAAGTTATTCTATAAATAGAATATATTATATTCTATTGCGCATAGTGTTTTGCATAGTAAAATCTTTTTATATAAAACATAATACTTTATTAAAGTTATTCTATAAATAGAATATATTATATTTTATTATGTATAGTGTTTGCATAAGGCTACTGCATAGTATTTTGCATAGTAAAAATCTTTTATATAAAATAGAATATATTATATTTTATTTAAAAAGATTTGCTTTAAATATGGACCGTCAGATTAAAGTAAATCAATCTGGACCGCTTCATGAGTTAATTACTATCTTGATCCATTTTTCTATAAATAGAAGCTCATTCATTCATTATTTTTACGAATTCAATGAAACTCTGAGAGAGAAACTATAGAGAGAAAGAAGAAAAGTGTTCTCGCTACTTTCACTACTTCTATATCCCTAACTCTTCTTTCTTAAGGTAGGAATATTATTTATTGTAATCGTAGGGGTATTATTTCTTTTGTATTCATGAAGAGAACTTCATTATTCCATTTTTTATTATTCTCATTGGAATAACTCAGATATCGCTAATACCCTATACTTGGTGAAATTCTTCCATTTATTCCATTCTTTATTATTATGTTGGAATAACTTTGTTTATCAATCACCGCATACATGGTGAAATTCTTCTATTATTTTGTTCTTTATTATTCTCGCCGGAATATCATGTTGGTGCGCGACATTACGCTTTGACCGGTTCCGTTATTTAGTATTCTGTTGAATAACTCCGCACTGCATGCATGGTGATTTCGTTGTTATTCCATTCTTTACTATTCTGCATTGGAACATCCTCCGGCATGCAATTTCACTTTGCCCGGTTCCGTTATTATTATTCTGTTGAATAACTTTTAATACATGCGCGGCACCGCATGCATGGTAATTTCTTTTGTTATTCCATTCTTTATTATACTCAGTTGGTTAAAGTTTTGACTTCTATACTTCATGAAATTAGTGGAATATCCTTGATATTTGCGCTTCATCCAATATCTTTTCATGAAAATATTCTTCCGAAAGCATTCTTGAATTTTACTCTACAAAGCAAAGATCATGTTGACAATTTGGACGTTATCGGTTCCTAGATAAATTAATTCTTGAACTTGTTTTATTGAATTCTTATATCATTGTCATCATCCTCATGTTTATATTATATTGAAAGTCATCTCGTGGCAGTAGTGCATAGATGGACTTGGTATGATTATGACCGTGGATTATTCGGTATAATCATAACCGTAATGTTACAAATGATGTGGAAAAAGTCATCATCGTTGGCAGTGGTGCATTGATGGACGCTTTTTGGTATGATTATGGCTATGGATTCTCTTCTACCAAGGGTGCAAAGATGAATTGTTTTATGGAATGATCGGACCGGTGATGAAAACATGATTATCTTAAGTCGTAGTGCATGGATAATTCGTGGTCGTGATACTAAAGAATATCCTTAAGCGTAGTAGTGCGAGGGTGATTCGATGATGTGGATTATTTATTGTCGAGTCCTAGCGATTAAAGTGATGAAAAACCTTTTAAATCATAAAAGATAGTAGATTTTATTCTCTACTTGACTCTTTTAATGGATTGCTTGTTCACCAAGCAGCTTAAACTTGATGTTTTTATATTGTATTAGTTTAACATCGCTTTTAAGGCTAATGATAATTTATTCTCGCATTATCTTAGTCATAATATTTCTTCTTTGGGCTAGTTGAGTTCACCTTTTCTTTCACCGTTCTCTTGAAAATGAGAACGTAGGCTGACTACTTTGGGAATCGAGAAAGTGATGGTCCTAGATGGTGCGTTAGTAGTCCTCACTATTCTCGCGGAAATAGTGTGATAATAATTGTAATGAGGACTCCTTTTGAGTTTGTATACTCTCAGTAGACAATATTTGTATTCAAACTCACAGTTTATGTTTTGTCGTATTATTACACGGATAACAGTATTATTAAGTTGTATTTGAATTCTGTACCATGTATCTGGTGACTCAAGATGGGTGATGTATACCTAATTTTGGGGGCGTCACAGTTTAAGCCCAAATTCTCAATTGACTACGAGCGATGCCTCGGTATATGTCTATCCTAAGCACGAATCATACATTCCATCACCATGTAGAACATACAAACACAAGCTATCAAGATAAAATCTAAACCCATACTTCATCTTTCAAGTTCATATGGGTTATCACAGTAATTGATGGCCAGTCAACTAAGAAAATAAGCATAAATCTTAATAGACAATCCCATAGCAATCAATAAGGTTAACAACGAAGTATATCAAATTAAACTAATCAATAGAATCCATTGTAATCTCAAAATAGAGTTTAGTTCATCATAGAATCAAAACCCACAATCCACGATTGATTATACATTGAGAAATAAAGATAGAAGTAAAGAAAAGTTAGGGATTTGGGAATGCAAATCTGATATCTCTTGCTCCAATTCTGAATTTCCTATGCTCTCCAATTGCTTCAAACTTCAACTCTAATCTAATCTAGGGTTCTAATCTAATCTAAAATGAAAGAGAAGCAAAGATCATATGTAATCTTGATTCAGTCCCCTAGGGGTGGTGTCTGTTTTACATCATGGAAATAAGTCTAATATATAAGCCCTAATTGAATTCCTCTCTCCGTTACGTGTCAATTGCACTGTTTAATGAAAAGTCAACGTTGGTCAAGACTCAAGTCGCGTGACCCAGCAGAATTGGCTTGAGTTAGCGCGCACCAAGACGAAAAGTCGAAAATCGTGTATTTTTGCCACTATAAGTCGTGCGGCCGCGCGAAATTCGCGCACCCGCGCACGGGTGATTTTTTGCTGCAATCTACTCTGGTAAATTGGCCATAACTTTTGGTCCGGGAAGAGTTACGGGGCCTGCCACCTATCAAATCGAAGATATCGACGAGCTCTACAACTTATATTCTTTGTTGATTGAGAAATTCTGGCGGGATGAAGGTTGAAATCGAGCTGGAAGGGACTGCTATGAAAATGGCTTAACCAAAACAACAAAGTTTGACGTCCGTTGGTACAACGATCATAACTCTTGCATCCGAACTCCGATTAGAGCGATTCAAGATGTTCCGAAAAGCTAAGAAGACGCTCTACAATGTAGTCCAAGTTCCAAGCCAAGCACATGAAGTAACATAAAAGCCCAAATGATGTCCGGATTGCCTTTTCTTTGCATTTTCTTTGCTTTTCCTTACTAATAATCGCTCACACCGCTCCAAAACGTATAACCTAAAAAATAAACACAAAATGCATGAAAAGTAACTAAGACACATAAATATAAACAACTAATTCAAGTAAAAGATACCTGATAAGTGTATATAAAATCCACTTATCAAGCACTTGTGTTGTCATTACTAAATAATACAAGAAACTTTGTGGTGTATAGTGATGCCTCACATAAAGGATTGGGTTGTGTTCTTATGCAAAACGACAAGGTTATTACATATGCATCAAGGCAACTGAAGGACTACGAGAAAGGGTATCTGACTCATGATTTAGAGTTAAGCAAGTGGTTGTGTTTTGCTCTGAAGATATGGAGACACTATCTCTATGGAGAAAAATGTGAGATTTACATAGACCATAAAAGTCTGAAGTATATTTTCACACAGAAGGACCTGAACATGCATCAAAGAAGATGGATGGAATTGATAAAAGATTAAGATTGTGAGTTCTTTTATCATCCAGGCAAAGCGAATATGGTTGCAGATGCTTTAAGCAAAAAAGGTCGGGAAAAGTTGATGTTGTTAACCAACCAGGAAGAGCTTATTTCAGCGATGAAAAGGCTAGAGTTGGAAATCAAATTTCCAAAAGAAACCGACAAAAAATTATACCCGATAGAAGCTAGTCCAACTTTGGTGGACAAAGTGAAGAATGCGAAATGATCAAAGAGAAAGTGGTTGAAGGTAGTGATGTAAAATACAAGATCGATACTGAAGGGTTACTTAGGTTCGAGGGAAGAATTTGGGTTCCAGCAGTACCGGAGATTAAAGACGAAATCTTAACAAAAGCTCATAGGTCAAGATATTCGATTCATCCGGGAAGTACAAAATGTATCAAGATTTGCAGCGACATTTTCGGTAGCCAAACATGAAAAGAGTCAAGGCCGAACATCAAAGACCAAGCGAATTACTTCAACCATTAGAAATACTGAAATAGAAGTGGGAACACATCACAATGAATTTTGTGGTGGGTCTTCCAACTACTCAGAGAGGATGTGATGCGATTTGGGTGATAGCGGACAGACTGACGAAATCAGCACACTTTTTGCCCATAAAGATTAGATTTAATCTTGAGCAGCTGGCAAAACTATACGTCAAAGAGATCGTATCGAGACATGGAGTTCTAGTGTCAATAGTATCATATAGAGATCCGAGATTCACGTCAAATTTCTTGAAGAAACTGCAAGAATGCATGGGAACGCAACTGAGGATGAGTACAACATATCACCTGCAAATCGACGGGCAAAGCGAACGAACAATCCAAACGTTAGAAGATATGCTTAGAACGTGCATCATGGATTTCAAAGGAAACTGGGATGATCATTTACCGTTGGTAGAATTCGCCTATAATAACAGTTACCACGCAAGCATCGGCATGCCGCCTTATGAAGCATTATACGACAGGAAGTGTAGAACTCCACTGTGCTGGGATGAAGTCGATGTAACGACCCCAAAATTCATACAATTTAATTCTCAACTTCGGTTGTTAACAATATATTCAACCTCTAATTTTACATCATTAAATGATAATACAACCATTGAAATTTGCGGAATAATTAAAATTTTCTATTACAAACTATTCTCGTTCACAAAAACTTCAACCTTTACATCTAACTATTTTAGAATCATTTTAATACTACAAAAGTTTACATCACAAAATGATATTACAATTCAACATTAATACATTATTTGGAACCTTAAACATGGTTCAAATAATAATAACACAACCAAAGTGTATAAATCTTCAGGTATCATATCTGATTCTTGTCTTTCAAGTAACACATAACTTTACCTTGAATCTTTAACTTGCAAAAGTTGTTATTTGCAAGGTTGAGCTCGATGGCCCAGCAAAATCTAACAGTTTGTGATAATTGTTTAAGTGAAAGTTTTATTTAAAATATAGTATGTATAATTAATTTATTTGATTAATGTTGGATATGAAAATCCAAATAAATACTATGTGATTATAAATTATAAACTAAATGGTTTATTAAAATAATTAAAGTAGTTTTAAATTGATTTAACCCCCAACAAGGCTTAAAATATTAAGTCTTTAATTTTTGAATGGTTTTTCCAAACAAAGCCTTATAGCTTTAGGATTTTTAATTTTTTAAATAAAGTAAATAAAATAAATTAAATAATAAATATTCTATATTTATAACATATACGTTTAGGGTGTAACTGATATTCCAATTAGTGTGTGTATTATTATGGCTATCAGTTTGTTTGTTTTTTTACGCATAAACTAGTTGTTAAGCCTAAAGAGAATACAAAGAATTGAGAGAGAGTTGAGAGAGAATTCTTGAGTTTTCCAAAGAAAATTCAGTGGTGATAGCAAGGATTACAAGCAATTTAAAGGTATTTTTACATAACCTTAGTGTGTGTGTGTATATATATATATATATATATATGTAAGAGTTTACGACATAATTTATATGTTCTGTGAATTCAATTTTTATTGAATTATTTCTATACAACTGAGTTATGGTGATTGTATGTGTTTATGATGCTAGAGGTTATCTTTAGATAAGGAATTTGTATGCTAATTACAATTAAAAGTAGAAAAATAATGACAGTGTTTATATTTTTCATATGGCTTGTAAAAGTACCAATTTTAGTGGTCAATTTGTATGTTAATCTTTAAATTGAGTCTTGTTTATGTTAGTCCATTAAGAAACGAAGAGAATGTAGTTTGAACAAAGTGATTTGGTATAGAACTGAGATTACAGTGATGATTTTTGGTGAAGAAACTCAAAAATGGAGTTTTCATATGAAAACATGGAATTTGAGGAATTAAACTAGTTTAAGTTGTTGTTAAATTGTTATAAGTGGTTGAATATGTTAGCAATCATGTTTGTGATAGTTCTGTACCAATTGTAAATGTTAATTTCACTGTTTTGTGGGTACAATTCATGTTAGTTGGGCTAAAAAAATCTGCATCGTTCATACTGTTTACATTTACGTTTACAGTACTTTTACAGCAATTTCTTTGGTGCCAAGGCTAAAAAGCATGTAAATACACCCACTACTACTACAAAACAGTAAATAGATAACACTTATATAAAAACGTTGTGGTATATTTTTTTACAACGTTTTAAAAAAACGTTGTAGATATATATGCAAAAACGTTATCTATTTAAAAGAGCATATTTTTAGTTTTAACTAGATAACGTTTTTTTAAAAAATGTTGTCTGTCTACAAAGACACGGAGAAAAAAAAACAAGACACGGAACAAAAAAAAAAGACACGAAGCAAAAAATCCACTTCTCAAAATCGGCTACCACCTATTCTTTCTTCTAAATCCCTAAACCTCCATTCCATTCAGCAGATTCAGATCTTCTTCATCAAAAATCCACTTCTCGCAAGCCGCCGCCTCACCTTCCGGTGAGGAAATCCGGCCTTCCGGCTTTCGGAGTTCGATTGAAGAGGGATGGAGCAAAAAAAAATGCTTAACTGAATAAAACGCCGGCACTCTTTTTTGTAGCCCAAAACCCTAGCCTCTATTTTCTCTCACTCCCAAATCTGTCCCGATCTCGTCTCTGTTTCTCACCACGCCAACGGCAGGTTGGTTATGGGTCATGCTTTGAGGATAGCATCTGATTCCTGTCTCATCTCTGGAATCTGTTTCTCTGTTTCTGTCTCTCCTTTTTATTTTTGTTGGTAGTACCGCCTATTATTCTTATTCTTTGCTTACTTCCCCTCATAGTTAGCAGTGTTAAATTAGGTATATGGGTTTTCTCTGATAAATTAAGTTTATTTGTGCACAGGACTCTTCGGGGGACGTTGATGGATCTGATAACTTCAGTGCCGACGCCGATACCATCGTCTGCTCTTCCACCTCCTTCTCCCTCTTCAGCATCACCCGCAGCATTGTCGTCTCCGAGTAGCGAAATCGGAAAGATGATGACAACTGATCGAAAATCAAAGAGGGGGACTTTGTCGCAGATCCAGAGTGACACAATTTCTGCTGCTAAAGCTGCTTTGAATCCAGTTAGAATCAACATATTGCCCCGGAAACAGAAGCAGAAGAAAAAGGTTTGATTAATTATTATTTACACCAAAATGGGACCGACTATTTTATTATTATTTGTATTTCATAAGTTCAATACATCGTTACCACAGTTCCAAACAAATTTAGGGATACATTTCTAATTTTAGATTACGAAGTGACATGAAATTCCAACATGCTATTATTTACATTTTAGGTAGATTGAGTAACTATTACATATGTTGCAAATGTTAAAACAAAGTGGATTACCCTTGATTACCTTTGTTGGTTAATATTTATTGTGGGAAAAAAAGGAGTTGTGAATTGTATGAACCTCTTCTGAAATAGTTACTATAATTTCTTGGTTCTCATACTCCATTCATCGCAATATTCTTCTTATTTAAGTGGCCAAGCTTGTAGAGAACTATGGTCGAGTTTGTTTCATATTCCATAAAAGTTCATATTCTCAGATTATCTAACCAACGTTGACATATCCATTGTTTTTCTTGAATAAGATAGCTTCTGCATAGAGGAACTAGTGATTGTGTGTGAAAGAAGAATTTTATATTTCTCAATTTTGCATAAAAGTGCTGTTTATGTTTGATAATAGTAAGAATTACAATTAATGTGCCATGCCAAGACACATCGGCAATTTTTGCACTCTTATATTGAACCATTGCTTGTTTCACTTTTGGGTTTCAGGGAGCAGCTGTTGCTTACGTAGCAGATCTTTTTAAAGTTCCAGTAATATTTATGAAAGCTGTGACCGATATCGTGGATGGTGACAAACCAATTTCTGAAGAATACTTGCAAAATGTGTCCGCAGTGACTGCTGCTCTTGGTCAAGCAGTTACCCAAGTTATTCATTACATCAATGGAAAGTGCATCTCAGAACTTTAAGCAGTCTAGTTCTACTCATGTTCATTTCTACTAGATAGATTTTTAAAAAAATAATACAAAATTGGGTCAACATTTCTACTACATGTCCTATTTATTTGATTGGATACAGGTGATTTACATGCAAATGAATGATTTTTCTGGTCATTCTATTCTGAATATGAATGTCCATACTTTAGTTTTAGCCTGAAGGAATTATCAGTGTGCTGCTGCTGCACTATTTAGATAAACTGCCAAACATGGCTGCAGCTGGTTAATATTAATTGTGGTTAACCAACAAAGTGGATGAACTGCAGTTGACCCTTATTTACCTGTAATCCTCCATTATTAGGCTTATTTTATCCCTGCATGTGGATGTAGCCTAGCCTTGTGCTTGGGGATATATCTAGGCTTTTACAGTGCCAAACTGCCAATTAAACTTTCATTGTTACATTAACTCTTTCTTACAGTTGTGATGTATTGCTCTTATTGCACAATCTTGTTTTTCATATTTGTTTTCTCCTGTGAGAAATCTTCCTTGTACGGTGTATGCCAGACTTTGGGACAACTGACTATCCATCATGGCATTGTAAGCAAAATGCAAAGTGTATAAAAGGTAATTTCAGAGCTTTTGCTGTCAAAGATCTTGTTCTGCAATGGTTATGGTTTTGATGAGCTCCACCCTGATCTAATTGTGTCTGCTCTGGAATATGCTGCAGAAGTTGGGACATTAATTTTTTTTGATCCTTGCTAATGGAACACCTGAAGAACAAAAAGCACTTGACAAGCTCTGTTCGGAATATTCAGGTAGTCCTCATCCAGTTTTTGTGTTAGATGTTTGTCTTGTTACAGTTACCAGAGAACTCTTATAGTCATGCTTTTCGAATCTTAATAAGAGAACTAGATCCCTTGTACCCAATTTCATTGTGCGTACTTAGTCGATCAACGTTTTTGATAACTATAGTTTTGTAACTAAATTTCTTAAGTTTATGTTCGTGGTTGTTTTGTAGCTTATATTCTTTAAAAATATGAGGATATGATATTGTGCAGGTTGGGGTTTCTTATGATATTGTACAATATTCATGTATTGTATGGTTTAGCTTTAAAACATTTCTCCTTATTTAGTGAAAGATGTTTCACTGTATCTATCCCCTTCTTTAAGAACCGCCTGAATGATTTACATTCCGACCACAATGATCAGTAGCAAAATGACTCGGATTAGTGTATGAACTCTCTTCCTCTAAATTTTAATTCAGGTTGTTAATGTAGATTTTAAAGCTGATTCGAGATGGCTACTGACTAGCTGAGATGTTGTAGTTTCTATGTATGGTTCATATTTGGTGTTCACTTAAATTTATGCATCTTGCTTATCCAATCCATTTTCACGTTCCAAAGGATAAAGATGAGCTTGCAGCTCTGCAAGGAAGGCTGAGGAAGCGATTTCCATCAGTGTATGTAATAATCTGATAAGTTAGAAATTGTATGTAATAATCTGATAATTGTATGTTACACAGTGTATGTTTTCTTGTTACAGTCATATAGTTTGGTTTATTTTGTGGATTGAAAAGTGAATTTGAGATGTATATATAGATAGTTTGGTATATATTTTATGGATTTAGTAATTTGAAACTGTAAACGAATGGTATTATTGGGATGTATTTTGAATGGTTGATACATTTTGGCTATATATTATGGCATTTAGCATATTGCAGGTGTATTGGTAATATAGGTGAATCACATTTTTTTTCTTTTTTTTTTCTTTATCTACAACATTTAAAAAACGTTGTCTGATATACTAAACAACAACGTTTTTTATCCAAAAAACGTTGTGGAATTATACCTACTACAACATTTTTAAGCATCTGTTAATTTTTGAAAAACAAATCTACAACATTTTTCCCTAAAAAACGTTGTGTATTGTGCTTAACTACAACGTTTTTAAAACATTGTGTAAGGGTGTCAAATAGATGACACCCTTAACCACGATGTTTTTCCGATTGAAACCACAACGTTTTTTTCGCGTTGTCTATTTACTGTTTTGTAGTAGTAGTGACCACACAACTACACGCGGCCCAAGCACTGTATTGCTTTCAAATTGCATTATACCCTAATCTGTGATAGTAGCTACCGCTCATCAGAAAGCGCAACCTTTAGATACCCTTATAACTTAGTCTTAGGTTATGTTAATGTTTCAAACATGTAGTAAGAAGGTTAAAACAGAACCGTGATATGTAATTGATAAATTCAAAGTTGTAAAAATGATTAGTAAGTTACGAACGCGTTATGTTGTGGTTTATTGAACACGAGGATTAGTAAATAAGTGTTGTGAAGGTTAACACTCAAAAATTCTGATATTTATGAAGTGACATAAGACTTGTATTGAAATAACAAGTCTAACTAGAAAAGAGTGTTATTCTGATACGTGAATGTTAGTATATCTAATAGATATTTTGGTTCTAATACTATGTGTAGGTGAATGTGAGTTTTAAATTTATAGCTTACGCTTGAGGCAAGTTTCTAAACCTTACCTCTTTACTTTGAGCAAGTTTTCTAATTCTATACTTTCGTGAGCTAGTTTGTTTATTATTGTGCAAGCTTACTTATCCTATTTCGATTATAATTTCGCAAGCTCTTGTATCTAGTTTGTTCATGATGATGCAAGTTTTCTAAACCTTAGTTTGATGTTGAGCAAGTTATTCATGTCTTTAACTTGCTAATTAACATGCAAGTTTATATAATCTGATATACTGATGTTTAATAGTTTTATTGTTCAAATTGCTATTCGTTATGCATGCTTAATATTCAGTTCTAAATTCAATAGTTATGTTATATAATCTGATATACTGATGTTGAATAGTTAATATTGTTCAAGCAAGGTATGTTATAGTTATTCAATATTTATGCTCTTAGATTATTCCTAAAGCATAACTTTAATATACATTGTTAATTCACTTATGATTATTCCATAGCATAATGTGATTACCCTTTTATTCAACTAATCCTTAGTTGATGTGACACCCCCAAATCCAGGTACTTCAATTCCACGAGATTTGGTGTTCACTGTACAAATATCATCTATCTATCTACCCATAATAAATGCAAACCATGCAATAGATAGAAATAAAATCTTCCCCTTAAGGGTTACAACATCCGAATAATAATACAATCCCAGGTTAAACTAACCTTAAACATCTGTGCGAAAATATAAACAATAAGTCTTAAACAACATCATTCACATAAGTCTAAACAGAAATACATCATCATATAATACAACAAGTCTTTATCACTTGTTAATCTTTCCATTGCCTTTGCTAGTAGAAGGCTCGTCGTTTCTTTCTTTCTTAACTGCAATGTTATTATTACGCAAGAGTGAGCATGATTGCCCACCAATAAAATAATGAAATAACGATGTATAATAACATTCGAGTGAATCAAAGACTTCTGAAATAAAAGCTTAACTTTTGAATCAAGAATGAATAACAAGAATCAAAAGGTTTCTAAGGGTCATAAGACCTTGAACTATGTCCTAGGTTATCAAGGGTTATACTTGAAACCTTTAACAGTCATAAGACTATGGACCTTTCTACTCGTACTTAGGGGATCGACCCTTAGTACCATCATCATGCACAAATATCTTAACGCTAACGCATAAGAAATCCCTATACAGGGTTGTTCATCTCAGTTTGACATTCGAATCCGCACCAAAGGAAGTATGGTTTGGATAATTCAATAAGGGTTCTGAAATTTAGAACGTTCATCAATTATGGACTAGTCTAACAAGGTTCAACAATAATAATATTCAAATTGAATAATAATCTCAGGAAGTATACAATAGAACAAATATTGTATAACAAATTCATACTTTGAAAGGATAGTCAATCTTTAATATAACAATTCGAACTTGAATAATAGTAATGAGAATTTACTCAAGGTAAATAATAAACTTGAACAATGATAACAAGTAGGGGTAGGAAACTTGCTTCGTGCGTAGATTACACTTTAACTAAACTCGTTCTTTGATTTAAATCCTACATATCATTTACATTCATAATACCAGTCAATTATAACATACTAGTCATCACAAGTTCATTTTCTTTGTCTAACTTTGATAATGACCACATTAAATCAAATTACTACACTTATTGTCTCATACTTTACACTTCACAAATAACAAGCTAATTATGTATTCAATAATTCAATCCACATGCAATTATGTTATTTACATGTTAAGTATCTATTTTAATATCTCATTATACTTCTAACATATCTCCATGTTCTTTAAATCAAGTTACTATCACATTGCTAGACTTGAACATTTAAAAATATTTCATTTCTGGACATTCTGCAGAGTAGCGTTGTGGCGCCACTTTTGTACTTGGTCTTCGCGCTGCGGTGTCGTGGCTCTGCGGCTTGAGACCTGGCGCTGCGGCGCGGGACATAAGGCATGAGACTAGCACCGCGGCGTGGCGAACCAGAAACTGTTCTGCAATTCGCAAAAATTGCAGAACGCAGCCAAAAAAACTCCAATTAAATTTTACTACACGAATTTAATCATACCCACATGTTAGAATTCATATATAATCAATACCCAACATTTATAGAGTGATTTTAACCCATTAAAACACATAATCACAGAATTAAATTATGCAAATTGTACTGTTCTTGATGTTCTTGAAGGTTTTGAACATAAATCATGAAAATTAATACTACAGATTCGTTATAACACCGAATCCGTTCATTTAAGGTTTGGTCTCTTCGTATCAACATGCATAATCAAATAAGAGTGAGAATTTTACAAAAACATTTATGTTTGACATATTAAATTTACGTATAAGGGCCATATGGCCAAAACTCATACTCTATAATTTTTTGAAATAACAAGTCATCGTATTATGAAACTTATGATATGGAATCATATACAATATTTATTAAACATGCTACTATGACATAAAATCACGTATATAACCACATAGTCAATACACTTTTCAACCATAGAGAATTTTACAGAAATTGGAGAGCCATATTTTATAACACTAAATGACGTTGAAAAGAATTGGGTTAAAGGAATTACCCAAGCGTAGAATTAATAGAAGATGAATTCCTTCTCAGATGACTCTCACAATCCTCTTAACAATCTCTGAATTCTTAACTTTTTCTCTGTATCTCTCTCTGTTATTCTTTCTAGACTTAGGGAAATAATGAAGAAGAAGGAAGAAGACATAAACTAAATAAGGACAACTGACGTGTTGGTGGTCAGTTATCCTGTCATGGGTTAACTGCCCCCAACTCCCTTTAGGGCCATGTTTGGCTAGCATGCTAGGTTTCAAAACCCTTTATTTTAACAAAACCTTTTATCATATAGTTAAAAATAATGTCACACTCCTTATAAAATAAATCCCATATTTTATTTAATTTACTTTAAATAAAATATAATAATTTCTCATAAATTCACATAGTCATATAATTAATTTCTCATTAATAAATAATGTCAAATTATTAACTCTCTAATTAATAATTAAATTAATTAATATACCAATAGGCTTATTAAATATTTTCTTTTAATACAATAAGCTCACATAATCGCATACTTCGATAATAAAAATTCTCCACATTAATTTAATAAATGTAACACATATAATTAAATTAATCTACCACAATTTCATCAATTAATTATTTAATCTAATAATTAAATCATCGAAAATATTTATTTACTTCAATAAATATTAAGAATTAAATTATAAAAATCTCGTTCGTCACATCTTTCCCTCCTTAAAAGGATTCTGTCCCCATAATCACGACTTAATAAATTCAACCCGTTACATTCTCCCCCCCTTAAAAAAGATTCTGTCCCCATAATCGCTTACACATAAATTAAGTAAATAAATGTGGGTAATTCTTCATCATATTCTCTTCGAGTTCCCAAGTAGCTTCTTCAGCGTTGTGGTTCCTCCAAATTACCTTAACAGAAGGTATTACTTTATTTTGGAGAACTTGTTCTTTTCTGTCGACAATTTGAATGGGAATTTCTTCGTAAGATAAGTCTTTTTCAAAATGTAGGGGTTCGTATTCAATTACATGCTTGTAATCGGCTTTGTAGGGTTGTAACACAGAATCGTGGAAGACGTTATGGACATTCTTGAGTGCTGGAGGTAGGGCTACCTCGTACGCAACTTCTCCGATTCTTCTCAGTACTTCAAATGGTTCAATGAATCTTGGGCTCAATTTCCCTTTCTTTTCGAACCTGATCCTTCCCTTCCAAGGAGAGACCTTTAAGAAAACATAACTACCTAATTCAAATTCGATATTTTTACGATGTGGATCAACGTATTTCTTCTGTCTATCTTGAGCTGCTACCACTCGTGCTCGGATCACTTTGACTATTTCTGCTGTCTGTTGTACCAATTCTGGCCCTAACAATTGTCTTTCGCCAACTTCATCGTAATAAAGTGGAGTTCTGCACTTTCTGCCGTATAACGATTCGTAAGGCGGCATGTCTATACTAGCGTGGTAACTGTTGTTGTAGCCAAACTCTACTAACGGTAGGTGATCGTCCCAATTTCCTTTAAAGTCCATTATACAAGCTCTTGACATATCTTCCAATGTCTGAATTGTCCTTTCACTCTATCCATCCGTCTGAGGGTGATATGATGTACTCATTCCTAACTGTGTACCCATGCATTCTTGTAGACGTTTCCAGAAGTTCGATGTAAAGCGCGGATCTCTATTAGAAACAATTGAAACCGGCACTCCGTGCCTCGAAACAATCTCTTTTACGTATAGTCTCGCCAACTGATCTAAGTTGAATCTGATTTTGATCGAAAGGAAGTGTGCGGATTTCGTCAGTCGGTCAACGATAACCCATACTACGTCGTAGCCTTTCTGAGTCGTCGGAAGGACAACCACGAAGTCCATTGTAATATGTTCCCATTTCCATTCTGGGATCTCTAACGGTTGTAGCAATCCACTCGGTCTCTGATGTTCTGCCTTCACTTTCTGACAGGTCAGACACTTGGTAACACATTCTACAACATCACATTTTAAATTCGGCCACCAGAAATGTTATCGAAGATCTTAGTACATTTTGGTACTACCAGGGTGAATCGAATATCGTGAACTATGCGACTCGCTCAAAATATCTTCCTTAATCTCTTATACTGGCGGTACCCAAATTCTACTCTCAAATCTCAGTATTCCTTCCTTATCCATCTTAAATCTCGGTTCGGTTCCTTGAGATATCTTCTTTGTCACCTTTTTACATTCTTCGTCCTGAAGCTGAGCCTCCTTAACTTTATCCAGTAGGGTTGTACCAGATTGTATCTTAAATAGCTTCTCATCAATCTCCATAGGATACTTCACTTCCAACTCCAGTTTCTCCATTTCTGCAATTAGCTCCTCCTGAGCAGTCAACCTCATCAATTTCTCACGACCCTTTCTACTTAAGGCGTCGGTAACCACATTTGCTTTACCCGGATGGTATAAAATCTCACAGTCGTAATCCTTAATTAATTCCAACCATCTTCTTTGACGCATATTCAAATCCTTCTCTGTGAAAATATATTTCAGACTCTTGTGGTCCATATATATTTCACACTTTTCCCCGTAGAGATAGTGCCTCCAAATTTTCAAAGCAAAAACAACTGCAGCTAACTCCAAGTCATGGGTCGGATATCCCGTCTCGTAATCCTTCAATTGTCGTGATGCATATGCAATGACTTTGCCGTTTTGCATCAACACACAGCCAAGTACTTTATGTGACGCATCACTATAAACAACAAAATTTCCTGTATCGTCCGGAAGAGACAACACGGGTGTTGTACTCAACCTCTTCTTCAATTCTTGAAAGCTTTCCTCACACTTCTCTGTCCAAACAAATTTCACAGCTTTCCGAGTTAAATTCGTTAACGGAGTTGCGATTTTGGAAAAGTCTTGTATGAACCTTCTATAATAACCTGCCAATCCAAGAAAACTTCGTACTTCTGACGGCGTTCTCGGCTGATCCCAGTTAATCACGACTTCGACTTTTGATGGATCTACCAAAATTCTGTTTTTATTGATCACGTGCCCAAGAAATTGCACTCGTTCAATCCAAAATTCGCATTTCGAAAACTTGGCATACAACTTTTCCTTCTCAATACTTCCAACGTTAATTTCAAATGCTCTTCGTGTTCTTCCTTGGTTTTCGAATATACCAAAATATCGTCTATAAATACCACTACGAACTTGTCCAAAAATGGCTTGAACACACCATTCATTAGTCCCATAAATGTTGCAGGAGCATTCGTAAGACCAAACGACATTACTAAAAATTCGTAGAGACCGTATCGCATTCGAACGTCATCTTGGGTACATCCTCTGGCCTCACCTTCAGTTGATGATAACTGCTTCTCAAGTCTATCTTGGAAAAGTATCTCGCTCTCTTCAATTGATCAAACAGGTCGTCGATCCTTGGTAATGGATATCTGTTCTTAATCGTGACCATATTCAGTTCTTTATAGTCAATGCAGAGCCGCATCGATCCGTCCTTCTTTTTCATAAACAACACCGACGCTCCCCACGACGATACGCTCGGTTGAATGTACTTCTTGTCCAGTAATTCTTGTAGTTGTACCATTAGTTCTTTTATCTCTACTGGTGCCATTCGGTATGGTGCCTTCGATATTGGAGCAGTTCCGGGCGCCAAATCGATAACGAAGTCTACCTCTCTATCTGGTGGAAGTCGTGGCAAATCGTCTAGAAATACGTCGACGAAGTCCCTCACAATCGATATTTCTTCTACCTTCAGATTTTCTTTTCGACTGTCAACTATGTAAGCTAAGTATCCTACACAAATTGTCTTAATAACTTCACGGCTGCATCATCGCCGATATAACAATTAAACATGGGAGACTTGCTACCATAAAACACAACCTTTGATGGAGTCATAAGGTTAATACGCTTCTTTTGACAATCAATTACAGCCCTGTAATTGAATAACCAGTCCATTCCCAATATAACGTCAAATTCCCAAGTCGAATAGGGATAAGATCTACGTTCATGATATTACCCTTAATATCTACTCTACAGTTCTTATACACGTACTTAACATGGATTATCTCTTTATTCGCAATTTCTATGTTCATGGGATATTCCAACTCATCCTTAAGCAAATCTAAACTATTAGCAAAGTCATCGGATATAAAGGAACAAGTAGCACCCGAATCAAATAAAACATAAGCATTAATTTTATTGATCGGAATGATACCTGACACCACATCCCGAGACTGAACTGCATCCTGCACCGTCATGTTGAAAGTTTTGGCAGTCGGTCAGTTTGTAGCGGTTGGTCCGGTGATAGTTAAGGCATTTCCACTGTTGTTTCCCCAGTTTCCTCCTGATCCTAACCCTCCCGGTCCCTTCTTAGGACAGTCTCTTGCCAGATGGTCCTTCGAACCACAAGTAAAGCAAGCACCCTTCTTTGGGTTAGGACTGTGACTCCCCCAAAATAGGTATACGTCACCCATCTTGAGTCGCCAAATACATGGTACAAAATTCAAATACAAACTTAAATATACAGCATGAGCTGTGAGTTTTAATACAAATATTGTCATCTAGACAATATCCACACTCAATGGAGTCCTCATTACATTTATTATTAGACTATTTCACAGAATAATGAGGACTACTAATGCACCATCTACGACCATCACTCTGTTCCCCGACTAGTCCCAGCTACGTTCTCATTTCTTGAAGAGAACAATGAAAGAAAGGGTGATCTCAACTAGCCCAGTAGGAAATATTATGACTAAGATAATGCATAAGAAATTATCATTAGCCTTCAACAACGTTAAACTGATACAATATAACAAACATCAAGTTTAACTGCAGCGGAACAAGCAATCCATTAGAAGAGTCAAGTAGGGAATAAAATCTACTATCTTCTATGATTTAAAAGATTTTTCATGACTTTTTATCATTTGAGACTCGACAATAAATAATCCACATCATCGAATCACCCTCGCTTTCTACTGAGAAAGGATATTCTTTAGTATCACGACAACGAATTATCCATGCACTAAGGCTAAAGATAATCATGTTTTCATCAACGGTCTTGATCATGCCATAAAACAATTCACCTTTGCACCCTTGGCCGAAGAGAATCCATAGCCATAATCATACCAAAAACTGTCCATCAATGCACTACGGGCCAATGAGGACTTTTTCCACATCATTTGTAACATTACGGTCATGATTACACCGAATAATCCCCAATCATAATCATACCAAGTCCATCTATGCACTACAAAGGCCACGAGATGACTTTCAACAAAATATAAGCATGAGGATGATGACAATGATATAAGAATTCAATAAAACAAGTTCAAAAATTAATTTATCTAGGAACTAATAACGTCCAAATTGTCAACATGATACTGCTTTGTAGAGTAAAATTCAAGAATGCTCAGAAGAATATTTCCATGAAAAGATACTGGATGAAGCGCAAATATCAAGGATATTCCACTAATTTCATGGAGTATGGAAGTCAAAGTTTTAACCAACTGAGTATAATAAAGAATGGAATAACAAAAGAAATCACCATGCATGCGGTACTTCGCATAGATAGGTTATTCCAACAGAATACTAAATAACGGAACCAGGTCAGGCGAAATTCGCACCGACAGGATGTTCCAACAGAATAATAAAGAATGAAATAACAACATAAATCACCATGCATGCGGTACTTCGCATAGACAGGTTATTCCAACAGAATACTAATAAGGACGGAATCAGGTCCGGCGTAAAACGCACAGACAGGATATTCCAACAGAATAATAATAAAGACGGAACCGGTCCGCCAGTAAAAGCATAAATGAGGATATTCCAACGAATAATAATAAAGAGCGGAATCGGTCCAAAGATAAACGCACATGACGATGGATATTCCAAATGTAATAATAAAGACGGAATAATAGAAGAATGTCACCAAGTATAGGGTAGCTCGGCATGATCTGAGTTATTCAAAATAATAAAAAGAATTGAATAACATAAGTTCTCTTCATGAATACAAAAGAATAACACCCCTTACGAGTACAACAAATAATATTCCTACCTTAAGAAGAAAAGTCTTGGATATAAAAGTAGTGAAGTAGCGTAACACTTTTCTTCTTTCTCTCTATAGTTTCTCTCTAGAGTTTCAAGAATTAAATAAGAAAATAATGAAGGAATGAGCTTCTATTTATAGAAAAATGGACTGCATAGTAACTAACTCATGAATGGTCTAGATTGATTTACTTTAATCTGACGGTCCATATTTAAAGCAAAATCTTTAAATAAAATATAATATATTCTATTTTTAATCTATTAAAATGAATAACTTTATAAAAGATTTTACTATGCAAACACTATGCAGGCACTATGCAAACACTATGCATAATAAAATATAATATATTCTAATTATTGTCTAATAAAACAGATAACTTTATAAAAGTATTCTGTTTTATATAAAAAGATTTTACTATGCAAAACACTATGCAGACACTATTCAAATACTATGCATAATAAAATATAATATATTCTATTTATAGAATACCTTTATAAAAGTATTCTATTTTATTACATTAATAATACCAGTGTTTACCCACTCTAAAGATATAGAAGCCCTTTTATCAGTCAGCTGTAAGCCTTCTCACACACTTTAGAGTCTTTCTCTTCATCTTCGCACACACCCTTCTACACGTTGAGAGTCGTGTTGCTTGCTTTTTCCCGGACTTTGGTCCGTGGTTTCATTCATTCTATATATATATATATATATATATATATATATATATATATATATATATATATTGACTAACATTATCGAATTATGCCTTGATTGAGCCTAGACTTGATGCAGGCATTTATTTGCTTTAATATATATATATATATATATATATATATATATATATATATATATATATATATATATATATATATATATATAACTGTGTGGACTTTGTTCGATGAGCCTGACATCGATGCAGTGCGTTTATTCACTTTTATATATATATATATATATATATATATATATATATATATATATATATATATATATATCAACTGTGTGTCGACTTTGTTCGATGAGCCTGACTTGATGCAGTGTGTTTACTCGCTTTTATATATATATATATATATATATATATACTTATATATATGAACTGTGGTCGAACTATGTTCGATGAGCCTGGATTTTACATTCTGTGCGTTTATTTCTTTTATATATCTATATATATATATATACATACATATATATATATTTATTTTCTCCTGTCTGGAGTTCCCTTCGTGGCAGTTGATCGCTTTTACAGCTTTCTTTACATTTCGTCCTGCCTGGAGTTTACTTCTGTTGGCGATTGATCGTATTTACGACTTTTAACTTGCTTTATTTACATTTCGATCCCCATGGAGGTGCTTCGTGGTTGGTGATCATGTTCGTATATATATATATATATATATATATATATATATATATATATATATATATCTACCGCTTTTATATATATATACCGCTTATTGCTTTTATACAAATTGCAATATTACATGCTTTAGGAATCATGTGATCACAGATTCATCCCATTGGATCTAGATTCGGTTCCCGTGATGGACATTTTCACCGTATGCGACTTGTAAATTATTCTACAATGTCTCAGATTTCCTCGGATGGTTTCCATACCCACGAGGAAGTCGGCATTATTTTGGATATATTATTTTTCATACGGATGCCTCGCATCCGTCAAATAAATCAATTCAAATTACCGCTCACTTAATAAAATGGAAGTGTAAAAGGTCTCAATTCCTATTGAGCATCAAGGTTTGAAAACCTCTTTTATAAAACATCGATTGCCATATCTTGCTAAAAAACTGAATTTTTACAAAAATTCAAATCATGTGTATATAGGTTCGAACGAGGCCTCGCACAACTTTCATATAACAGCACATTGACCCACACACACACACACACACACTCAGATAATAGTTTCTTGAAAAGAGGCGGTCACCGTGGTAACACGGATGTCGGGGTGCCTAACACCTTTCCCCGCATAACCAATCCGGACCAAAATGAATCTAGGTTTCAAATCGACCAGTATATCGGTGTCACATCATCGGGTCAATGTGCAAACCTTTTCTCGGTTGTGTTGGTACAACCATTTAAAAACCAATGGCGACTCTTAATAGTCCCATCGTCGACATTATACATGTGGGACCTTTTCACTTGTTTTTTCAAACAAATCTCACCTAAAATGAGAACACCAAAGAACAAGTAACTGAAAGGACACACTAAAAATCCCGACGTCGACAATGGCGACTCTGCTGGGGACTCCAGTAAAGAGGACTTAAGCCGCTACTACAATCTTTTCAAAACTGTTATATGCTTGTGTGTGGATGTTGCATTTACATTGAATGAATGTGTACGAATGCATGTCTTGTTTGAGCTTAGTGCTTTGCATCATATCTGCGTGTGATGTTAGTGCTTCGCACTATAAACTGCTTATGATATTAGTGCTTCACACATGTCATCATTTCATACGGTGAGATGCGATGTATGTGAATATATGTTGTGTGGTCCCTCCACCAGGAGGCTATCCAGTCGGTGTTTGATTACTGGACTCGTGAGAAGACTAATTCTCCGAGGCTCAGGAAAGGCACCACCCAAATTCACTCAAGTTGAAAGAAGACCTGATTAACTTCCGCTCCTAGTAGATTGCGATGATTTGGGAACCTTCATGCCAAAAAAGCCATGAGAGTAACCTAATATAGGTCAGCCTCTGATAAACCCAAAACGAAGGAAAGTCTCTTCATGCTCTCATTTCAATTACTTGTAAACACAATTACTTGTAATTTCATTCCATATATATCTCCATGTAATGAGAAATATGAAGCAATATGTCCACATACATGCTACAAACAGCTGACACCCGTTTTGTAGGATAAAATTCCTAAAATGGACACATCACATAGCATGTCATTATACACCTTCCCTAAGGACTAAACTATGCCAGTCTTTCGTAGGGAATCAATCGGACCTACTACCCGGTCAAAGTCCAAAAAGTCAATAGGCGTACAGTCAATCATGTCGTCATCCGACCAGACTGAACTTAATCCAGTTTCTCGCAAAGAATTTGACGGGTTAAGCAAACAGATTATAGATTTGGCTGTTCTATTAAAAGAATTACACCACATACGAAATCGAAAAAATACCATGACATACTGAGCCCTCCAAACAAGGAGGAATTCTGGTCATTACCATACCAGAGCCACAGTTGGATACGACCAACAAAACTCATGATGCTGCCCATTCCACTGGAGATCCAGACAATGGTGACATCAAAAAGAAAGTCCTTCAAATGGAAGAGACCCTTCACGCTATCAAAGGAATTGGAACACATGGGAGTGTTTCATATGTTGATCTATGTATTTTTCCTGGTGTTCACTATCTAGAAAAATTTAAAACTCCTGACTTTGAAAAATATGACGGGTTAGGGGATCCTTATACACATTTAAAAGTCTTTATTGGAGAACTGGGATCCTATGCAGAGGATGAAAAACTCAGAATGCAATTGTTCCAAAAGAGTCTAACTGGAGAAGCCCGTTCGTGGTACACAAGATTAGACAACTCCAAAATCCACAGCTGGGAAGAGCTAGCACATGTCATCCTCACTCAATACAGTTTTCAAACTCAAATGGCTCCTGATCGGTATCAGATTACCAAGATCAAGAAACAGTCTAACGAGTCTTTCAGAGAGTTTGCTCAAAGGTGGAGACGCCTGGCTGCCCAAGTTAGTCCTGCCATGTCAGAATCAGAAATGGTCATGACATTCATAGATATACAAGAAGCTCCCTTCTATGAGAGAGTTTTAGAAGGCATCGACAAACCATTTTCTGAAATGGTTAAACATGGGGAGATGGCTGAAATAGGATTGAAGTCAGGAAAGATTCAAGACCTAGCCGCACTCAAAGATGTTGTTGATCACATCCAATCTGGAAATTATGGAAACAACCCCCGAAGGGTCCATAAAAAGAAAGAGGAAGATGTTTCCCTGATACTACAGGGATAAAAAGGCAATCAAAGTATGCCAATTCAAAGGAGAAACTACACTCCATTTCCAGCACAGTTTGCAAACCCTCCAGTACCAAAAGGTGGAGAAGTCAAATGGCATCGAGTGTTTACACCCTTAGGGGATACCCTCGAGAACATTCTTAATCTTCCCGACAACACGAAGAAAATTACGCATCTTCTTCCACCACCAAATTTCTAATGGACGGGGTTTCAATGTCGCTAGAAATGTGCTTATCATCTTAGGGCACTGGACATGATACTCGGGATTGTTGGGCCTTGAAACAAAAGATCCGAGGACCTAATAGATAATGGAGAGATCATAGTCACCAAACCCGATCGAATTTCATGTACAAGACAACCCTCTTCCTCAACACAAAGAAGAAGAGGTCAACATGATTAATTGGAGCAGTGGATAGAGTTCCAACTTCAGCTGTGATTCCTCCCAGACCATCAAAGAAGGTGATGACAGATGGGATTATGCTAAGTTCCAGTTCACAATGGAACGAAAGATGAAAGCTCTCGGCAAACAAGTTGAGCAATTGGCCGAACTGGTGACTTATCAGCATCAAGTAACTCGCCAATTAATCAGCCAGGAGCATGCCAGTATCCTACCTATCGTCATGAATATTCCCTTGTCACTTTCAGAAAATGAAATGCTGGAAGACAAAGTGACGAAGAGAGCAAATGCCAAAGCCCGTCAGGATTTTGCCAACAAACGGGAATTCACCTATTTGGGCCAACCCATGGAAGAAATCCTTCACATGTTAATCAATAAAGGAAGGATAAGTTCCCTTCTACCTCCAATCAATCCCCGTTCGGGACGGTACAACTCTAATGGAGTATGTCAATACCACTCCCGATCTCATGGTGCATAGCACGTAGAATCTTTGGGCACTCCACCACCTTATTCAAAATCTAATCGACAGTGGTGTACTGCGCCTGGCAGATAATGACACTGTGTTACGTGCAAGTGAGAATACAGGCCCTACTAAGTGTAAAAGTGTGGTAGCAGTTATATCTACTGAAGTTGAAGGGATTAATATTTTGCTCACAACACCGATAATTCATCTCAAAGGAGGAAACAATCCTTTGAAAGTGGCCACTCCCGAGCCAATCAACTTGCCATGCAGAGCACAATATCTTATTTTTAGCTTGCGCAAGGTTCCGTGGAATTATGGAGAAGGTGAAGGATCTACCTCATATACCACTGCTGCATTGTCAAAAGAAAATCCACTGTATCTTCCCCATCGAGTGAGGAAACCCACCCCTAAATCAAAGGGGAAAATACCCACGGAGAAGATTAAGAAATTCCTCCGCGCTGTGGGTCATAACGAAGCCTCGATGGTTTTAAGCTTGAAAGAAGCTCCACCACAAATATCCATTTTAGACTTGGTCCTCACCTCTGAGAATCACCGAAAGGTCTTGTTAAAGGTTCTAGAAGAAGCCTATCTCCCGACATCAGTGGATACGAAAAAATTTCAACACATGGTTGATCACATTTTCAACAACAATGTGATATCCTTCACTGATGATGACATACCATCCGAAAGGAACGGTCATTGCAAACCGTTGCACATTGCGATCTTATCCTCCGGATATATGGTGGCTAGAGTATTAATAGATGGAGGTTCCTCTCTGAATATCTGCCCATATGCCACCTTGGTGAAGATGAATATCAATCTCAACCGAATTCGGAGTAGCCATACTATCATCAAAGCTTTTGATGGAGCCCGCCGTAACTCGGTTGGAGTAATTGAGCTGCCAATCGAAATTGGCCCTCATACATTCTGTGTATCCTTCCATGTGCTTAAGATAGATTCGGGATAGAACCTGCCCTTGGGACGACCATGGATCTACATGGCAGGGGTAGTCCCCTCCACCCTTCACCAACAATTGAAGTACATTATCAACAATAGCCTGGTCACAGTCAATGCTGAGCCGGAGTGTCCTCCACATGGGGACGTGCCGTTTATCAATGCAAATGCAGATGTAGAGCCAATCAGTTTTCATGCTTTGGAAATAAGCAACACCCAATACCACACTATTGGAGCACCATTGCCCGAACCCCAAATTTCTGATGAGGTGATGTCAGCCACTCGAGAAATGATGTCGTTAGGTCACAAGCCAGGACAAGGGTTGGGTAAAGACGGCCAGGGCATCCAGGACCCCATTCGATTAACCAAGCAAGTTGGAACAATTTGGACTAGGCTATTCTACATGACTCTAGTCACAGAATCCCTCATAAGCATCAACAGATTCCTTCACTTCAACCATGTGGCGTTAAACCGCCTTTCAAACTCGAGTCCGGACAACCTCCGATAAAGGTGCCACCAATGTCATGGCCATGTTATTTCCTGAGCTGAAACCAGTGGAAGAAAAGAGGATCGTTATTCCTGATCCTACAATCAAAGAGGAGGAGCGGAGAATCAAGGAAAACGTTGTCCGAATAATGTCGGGCATGTGCATCATCGTCCATGATGAACATACCAACAGATACACCCTGCATTTATGATTGCCTCGACATAATGGCCATCATTCGGGACAAAGAGGATGATGACAATCCCTCCATCATCAAGGGTCCACCCGACTTTACCCTTACCAATTGGAACAACATTCCTTGCTTTGGTCGACAGGGTAAGCGTGGTAAATTTTTTTCCGCCTGTGAGATACAATAACTACTTACTTTTCTGCCCTTACCAATAGTATTAGCAGTTTATTTTTCCAGTATATGCTAACACTGTGTATGATCAACGTATTTCATATATACTAAGTAAAAGCATATTTTGTTTCGAGGACTCAATTTAGATGTGCTCAGATTGGGGATACGATGCCTCTCTACACAAGGATTGTACCTTTGATGTAGAGATGAATTCACCTTGATGGATCTCCGGGATGACATTGAGGTGCCTCCGGAAATTCAAGAATGGGTCAAAGACAAACCCAAACCTAACCTTGATCAAACCACTTCGCTTCAATCTCTAACCTTAGAAAGCCCTAAGTTAATCCAGATTGGTTCGGACCTTACCCCAAACCAACGGAATGACATGGTTACGCTTATTAACCCAATTCCAGGATGTGTTTGTATGGTCTCATAAAGACATGGTGGGTTTATCCACTGATATTGTCCTTCATCGCCTTCCCATTAAAGAGGGATTTAAGCCATCAAGAAGCAAAACTCAAAGCGATTGAAACACGAGTGGAGTTTAAAGGTGAAAGAAGAAATTGTGAAACAATTTCAAGCTAAGATCATCACGGTGTCTACATATCCTGAATGGATATCCAACATCGTGCCCGTACCTAAACCTGGAGGGAAGGTGCGAGTTTGCGTGGATTACCGGGACTTGAACAAAGCTTGCTTAAAAGATAGTTTTCCCGTGCCATTTATCCACATTCTTATTGACAATACTGCGCAATACGACATGTACTCCTTTCTTTGATTGCTTTCGGGGTACCATCGGATCATGGTTGCTTTAGGAAGATCGTGAGAAGACTGCTTTCATCACTCCTTGGGGAACGTTTTGCTATAGACGGTTGTCATTCGGCCTCATCAATGCCGGAGCTACCTATCAACGAGCTATGATGGCTCTTTTTTAAGACTTAATGTATAAAGATGACCATCTAGACCATCTCAGAAAGTTGTTCAATAGGTTGCATAAGTACAACTTGAAGTTGAATCCAGCTAAGTGCGCCTTTGGCGTCAAGTCAGGCAAGTTGCTAGGATTTCTAGTCAGCCACAAAGGGATTGAGTTGGATCCTTCCAAAATCCAAGCCATCACAGAAATGCCCATTCCTCAGACAGAGAAGGAAATACGGGGATTTTTGGGAAGGATCAACTTCATCAGCAGGTTTATCTCCCAACTCACAGCAACCTGTGAGCCAATCTTCAAGTTATTAAGGAAGAACTCCTCCATAAAATGGAATGATGAGTGCCAGAATGCCTTCCTTACAATCAAGAAGCAGCTAGTCAAAGCTCTTATCTTGGTACCACCCAGGGATGATGTTCCCATGTTCATGTACCCGTCCATAAGTGACAATGCCATGGGCCGGATGCTAGGGACAGAAAGACGATAGAGGCCAAGAACGAGCTATCTATTACCTCAGCAAAAGGTTCAAGAAAGTGAAGACAAGTACACTCTGATCGAGAAGACGTGTTGTGCTTTAGCATGGGCTTCCATGAGGTTACATCATTACCTACATGGTCACACAACCCATCTCATATCCCGCGTGGATCCTCTCAAGTACGTGTTCAACAAACCCATGTTGAATTGCCGGCTGTCCAGATGGCAGTTGATCCTACAACAATTTGACATCGTATATGTGACTCAAAAGTCCATCAAAGGTCAAGGAATTGTGGATCAACTGGCCGCCGCACCTTCAGGGGATTTCAAACCCTTGAAAACCTATTTCCCCGATGAAGGAGTAATGAAAGTGCAGCAACACCATCAGTACAATACACGCTAATCATGGAAGATGTATTTTGATGGATCTATTAATATGGAAGGCTTTGGAGCTGGAGTAGTTCTAATATCTCGGTATGCGGGGAGCAAGCGATATCCGTTGTTGGTCAAATTACAGCTTTGTCGGCACCAACAATACTACGGTGAGTATGAAGGTCATTTCATGGGGGGCTAAACTTGCCCGTTCAATGGGCATTAAGCGATTAATTGTACTTGGAGATTCGGAGTTGGTAATCAGACAATCCACCGGAGTCTATCAAACCAAGGAACTACATTTGTTGCCTTACCATCGGCAGGTTTTGAAGATGGCTTTGGAGTTTGAAGAAATCTCCTTTCTACACATTCCTCGTAATAGGAATGATTTCGCGGACGCATTAGCGACTTTGGCCTCCTTGATTCGCATATCAGACAAGGAATACTTGCCAAGCGTCACAATTGCCCTGAACAAGGCCCCAGCCTATGGGAATTACGTTGGAGAAGTATCGGATGAGCTACCTCCCATCCAACCTCCTTGGTATCAGCATATCAAGGAATATCTGCGAGATGAATCTACACCCGCTGAGGCGAGCCTGACTGAGAAATGGCGGATCCATCGACTTGCTATGAAGTTATACCTGAGTGGAGATGCGCTCTATAACAGAGATGCAGGACTGGGTCTCCTCAGGTGTTTAGACAAAGTTCAAGCCCAGAGGCTTATGGATGAAATCCATGGTGGAGTCTGTGGCCCCCACATGAGTGGCCCCCTCCTTGTCAAGAAAGTCCTCAGGATGGGACATTACTGGCTGTCTCTCAAAGCTGATTGCAACGACCATGTCAGAAGATGCTATCAGTGCCAGATTCATGGGAATGCTATACACGCCCCTCCACGGGAGCTCCACAATATGAGTTCGCCTTGGCCCTTCTCAATGTGGGGGATGGACGTTATTGGGCCCATTGAGCCTAAAGCCAGTAATGGTCACCGATTTATGTTCACCATGATCGACTACTTCACCAAGTGGGTAGAAGCAGCCTCCTTCCCCAGGGTCACTAAAGAAGTCAACATTGCTTTCATCAGAAACAATGCCGTTTGTCGATATGGACAACCAGAGGTGATTGTGTCAGACAATGCCAAAAACCTCAAAAACAAAATGATGGAGGAATTATGCAGTAGATTCCACATCAAACATCTTAACTCTGTCATCTATCGTCCGAAGATGAACGGTGCTGTTGAAGCAACTAAAAAAATATCAAGAAGATTATGCAAAAGATGTCAGCCAACCACAAAGATTGGCCTGACCTATTGCCTCTGAATCTGTTAGCCTACAGGACCACAATACGTACTTCAACTGGGGCAACCCCCTACGCTTTAACCTATGGGATGGAAGCAGTGCTCCCCATAGAAGTTGAGATGGAGTCTCTCAGAGTGTTGATCGGCGCCACCGGATGAAAACCAATGGGTACAAGATGGTATAACCAATTGTCTCTCGATAGAGAAAAGCGAACCGCGGCTATCTTCCATGGTCATTATATCGAAGAAAGGATCGCCGGATCCTATAACAAAAAAGTCCTAATTCGACAATTTTAAACAACATGACTTGGTTACAAGAAGATTTTTGACAACCAAGATCGAGCCAAAGGAAAATTCGCTCTAACTGGGAAGGCCCGTTTATTGTCAAAGAAGTATTGACAAGAGGTGCTCTCAGATTGCAAGAAATGGTCGGCAATGAATTTCCACAACTCATCAACTCAGACATCGTGAAATGGTATTATGTCTGAAGTAACCGTAAACACCACTGTGCATCATCATCGTCACCATCATTCCGGTTCTTTAACCCTTTACCACCTACAACTTTTCTACACTTTTCCCTCGTGGAAACATACTCTTCAAGCCGCTGACTGGCTTTCTCCTTTCTTCACCATACAACTTAGGTCATCCCACCGCGGATTGAAGCTCTTGCGTTCGCGAGCTTGGCTACCCACACATGGGATCAAACTTCTCACCTTTCAGCTTTATCCTCAACCTAGATTAAACTTTCTCTCCCCACTTTTCGACCTACATACATGGGATTACGCTTTTCTTCTCACCCTGAGGGGCGAACTACGTCGACCTAATCTCCTCTTCAATAAGAGTACGTAGGCAACCATTTCATATGGCCCGATCGCAATAAAATAAAAACAACAAAAATATTTCTACCCTCTTCTCCTTACAAAAACAAAAACAACCAAAAACATTCCTACACCATATCAGCCATATACAGCGTTGAACCTCTTACACCAGGTTCAAACTACGCAGACCTGATCTCCTCTTCAATAGGAGTACATAGGCAACCATTCATGGTGCGGTCTCACCCCCTACTAAAACACAAACCATTGTCAACGGGTGTTGGGATTCCCTTTCAATCCATTATATGTCATTCGGCTACAGACCAAAGGGATAGAATTACCTGAACTCCTCCCAAATAGGAGATTCGGCGACCATCTAAGCTGCGGTCATACCTCAAAGAGCAATACTAAACCATAAGAGGTGGAATTAACTAGGCTTCTCCTAAAGAGAAGTACTGGCGACCATCTGTGGTGCGGTCAATCTTAGAGAGGAAAGCCACACTCCTCTCCACATTTCCATTCAAAAACAAGTCCCAAGACACCAAAGATGGTAGGGATACACATAGATCAATGATCCATTCTGAACTATCCAGAGACAGCTCAATGTCCATCCACCAAGGAAGAATTTAGAATTCATCAAGATCACAAGCCCTGAAGCAGCATGCAAAATATCAAGCAAATAGCAAGGCATATCTAAAAGGGAAGTGATCCAAAAATATATTTCCCTATCATATATAATGCTGTTTGATATATATACAATGTGAATCGTACATGACAAAATGGCTAAGCTAGTCTGTGCAGGTAAATACAAGCTCATCTACGAATTAGGGTACATGCGAGCTAGCAAGACCAACATGGCATCCCTCTCAGATGAAGTAGGTAAAGCTGTAGTCTCCTGGATAAGAATATCCACACGACCCATAGATCCAGCAGCCATCTGCGCATGATGACCATATGCTCATCGATATAAGCGCTCATCTCTGCGATCATACCAATGGTAAGGGACCTCATTGCGATTATCTCTGATAACATGACCACATCCCGGCCAGATATAGCACTATCCCGCTCAACTATCACTGCGTCTCAGTCTGACCTGGCCTCATCCCGCTCAACAATAGCGGCATCTCTACGAGCTAATTCCTCGTCTCTCTCTCTAATAGGGCGGCGTCCCTCACATCAAGAGCGAATACATCATAGATTGAATCTGGTCTCTCTCAAAGGTCATCGGATGAAGACTCTGCTCTAAATCATCGTCTTAAGTCTTTGGATCATAAAAGAATCTTTGTACTAGGAGAATCAATGTCCTCCGCAGGGCTCTATATCGTCTCGATTCAATCTCCCAGATCGCAAATAATCGATCGTGACCGATAAAACCTCTGTCTCCATCCATGCGAGTACTCTGCGAATAACCGGGATGATCGGCGAAAAGCAATAGCTCATCTTCGATCCCAAAGAAGCATATACACGAGATCATCTTCTGGCGAGAGGTATCGAGAAGTCAACGGCGCCTGTCGCTCCCTCGAAAGTATGAATATCGTGGAACTGGTCGAACTGCGACATCACGGCCAATGGGTGATAAGTAGTCACGCCCCTCAAGCCCGACGAAGGGAGGAAATCCATGCGGAGCATGAGTAATGAAGAAGTCGTATGGTGAGCAAAGCCCCGAAACACGAGAATATGCTAAATGGATCTCTGATATCCGCCAAAAATGCAGACCGGATCGAAAGCATCTACACACCAGATGGTTTGAAAGGAATACCACATAGCCACCTCATGGGATAAACAATACCCGTGCCGTCTAAAGGTACCAACCGGTCATAAGTGTGACATAAACCACACATACAGCATGACCGAACTCCCAGTAAACACACCTGACGGGTAAGTACAGCAGTAGGACGCTGATCGCAGAGTCTCTACCACGATCATGGGTACAATGGTACGACCCTCCCTAAGAGCTCTCACCACCATGATAACACCTATATCTATCTCATCCATGTACCGTGGCATGTACACGTATGACAGTACGCATAGTATCAGCACATCAACTCTGGCCAAACGCCAATGATCCTCCGGCCCGGTGAAATCCCCGGAATGTCGCGAGTAGCTATCCTCCGCGCCAAATCTGTCATACAGAAAATGCTAAGAGATCACGTGCCCAGATGTCAACTCATCCTGCACTACTTTGCGCCTCAATCCTGTGAGAGTCATGAATCTCCTACTCATGTCTCCAAAAACCATGTGCACGCAAGGTCTGTCTAAGGGCAGCATCGTCAAACGTGCATACTCCTCCAGAGTAGGAGTCAACTCATGGGTACCAAAACGGAATACCTGCCTATCAGTTAGCCAATGCTCTAGCATCCCATTTACAAATCTTGCATGAACCTGAAATGGCAAAAGGGTCATGGTATGCTGCAATAACAGATCTACAGTCACCCTATCTGGTGGTGGCATGCTATCATACCACGAGCGCATACACAATGCCACCACTGACGGTGGGGTATGATCTATACTGACTAATCGTCAAGAAGACATCTGTATGCGGGCGTGTCATAAGACCATCCGAGGTCAATCTGGTATCTCCGACATACATACATATGCATAACATGATACATGCATAACAGATAATGGATGGCAATATGATATAAGGAATGAAAAATGGTGCATACATTCCTAAATATATCATCATCTAAAACATCAGCTCTATACAACTACAAGTACATGAAAATGGGGCACAGACGCCTACTACTAACAGAGGCCTATCAAAAGATATAGTGAGAATGGGGAACAGCCACCCAATATCTAACAGAGGCCTATCAAAAGATATAGCGAGAATACACATCAGAAGAAGACAATGGTCTCGATGTCCACATCCTCAATCCTGTCCACCTGATGTAACTCCTCCTGAGTTAGTAGATCTCTATCAACAAGGATGTCAGGCATATAAAGGGGAGGATCTGCGCTGGCAAAACCAAATGGGTCGTCTGAGGGGCCAGCCCCCGAGCTGGAAGGAACAAATGTCTCCGCCTCTACTGGATCTCTGCCCAAATGCCGAATAAATATCTTGGCCTGATCCAACTGCCGGGTCAAGCTATCAATCTGGGTCATATGGGTCGGAGCTTAAACACAAACTACCCAATCCGTCATCATCAATGATCCAGGAATCATGTCCCCCATAAACCGTGTGGCACGGGATCGGGCCCCAATAATCTTGAGGGAGCCACTAAGCGGCTGAATATCTCCTGAGTACATGGACCCTCTGATAAATCAAAATCGTTAACTCCCAACAATGGAATATCAGTGGCGGGTGACTGTGATATAGGCCAATGACGCCTGACAGGAGGCAAGATCGGTATACAAATTCCCCTATGGTGCTCCTAATAGCACACTCTCCTAAATAGAGCTCCCAGCCCCCATCTATGAAGAGAGGAAATCTCCGGGTGTAAATCAAATACTCTACTCCAGTAGGGTATCCATCCTCAAAACCGATGATCAAATTATCCCCTGAGTATGGAAGCCATGTGATGGCGTCAGCCGTTAGCAACTCCAGCTGCATACGACAATGAGCGAAGCCCTCAGATACAGGGACCTCTGGAAAAATAGAATGGTGCCATTGTCGTCCTCGTGGATAGGTATCTAAGCCTAACACACTCATAGGACTCAAACATGGAAGCCTCTCATAGGCCCAAAACTTCCAACACAATGGCAAAACATCTGCTATCAGTAAACACTCTTAACTTGTGAAAGGAAAAAGACAAGAGAAATATTCACCAGCAGAAACGGGTAAAATCCTAGCCAATCCTCGGTCAATCCCTGTGAGGGCAGACGCATGCCCCGGAGGAAATAGGCAAAGGTGTAAGAGCCCCAATCGTACTCTCATATACGGTCTACATCGCGTGTGGCGCTGAACAAAGCGAAAGATACCATGGAAGAGTTATCTGCTATGAAGCAGCCTCAAATGATTATCAGGAACAATCACTGCAGAACGCGATCCCTGATCCTAATATCATTAGGCATGGGCTCACTGAATAGCCCGCTCATAACATCTACACTCAAAGGACCTGAACGGACAGTCCTACCTTTGAGCGCACCCGCCAGAACTCCTAACAAGGACCGGACATCAGTAGGGGTGATATTCGCCATGCAAGGCACTGGCTCCCCTCTAAACTCCATACCTGTGATAAATTGCCAATCCATAGGCGTCATCATCACCTCGTAATCCAAAGGGTGGGTGGTGAGTCGATGAAACCATCGCTCGAGACAATGCCTGAGGTAACCCTAGGGGACAACGACGGGAATGATGGAGAAAAATGCCCCAAATCCCTACGCATGCACTACTGCTCTATAATTAGGATGAAGCGCCTGGTACATGGAGTGGATGCTAAACCAGTTCCCCGAGGTACATGTAAAACACGAACTCGCATGAAGCACGATCAACATCGAACACTTTTAATCCTCATCAATAGGAAAGAAGGAAGATAAAGTCTAACGTCATACCTCGTTAGCATTCAAGTACATCGATGGGTGTCCACCCAAATTACCTAGCAACTCTGGGTTCACCACCTGGATGCTCAAAAGCTCCCTCCTGAGAGGATATGTGACGAGGCGGATCCTCAATATCCACCTCCTCGTCCTTGACGTGCTCGAACCTCTACCGGATTTGGACGAATCACACGGCCTCCACCAACCGAGCGAGGTCATCTAATGTAACTGGGGAGCCACTTGAAGCCCTCCGCCATACGCCAAGCGATCCTGTAGAGGAACCGCTTCTACGATCCAGAATCCATAATATCTGGACAACAAGTCTCCAAATCACCTCAGAAAGGGTGTGGTATTTCCTTACCTGGAGCTTTCTAAAATGCATTATATGACTATATGCATGCATGCATTTACTTTAACATATAATAGAGTTAGAATGCATGACTACCCAATGCCTACATTTGGATAAATTTCGCCATAGTCCCCTTTGAAAATAGGACTATCCACATGCTCACAGGCATGTCTAGGTGGCCATTCAGTAGCACACCTACCCCAAAGTCATATACAGAATATATGCATAAAAAATCAAGAACATCATGCATAAGGCCAACCTCAATGCTAGGAGTATTTTGCCTTTCTACCTTTTACTCATTGGACCTCAAATAGGACAAAAAATAGCAGAAAAAGGTGCCAATTTGACTGTCTCAAAAAGGTCAATTTTTTTTACATCATTATGTTCAGTATGGTTTAATACTAACATTTACTATGTTGAATATTTTTTATCAAGTCATTTGTGCATACATAATCACTACTATGTGTTTAGATGCATTTCGTGCGATATCTCACAATCTAACGGACAGAAACTGGAAAAAATACATGTATACGTTACCAGGATAGTGTAGAACACTTGTACGGTGACAGCATTTGCAGAAAGTAGCCCGAACTCAGCAAATTTGAAAGTGGCTCACGGTTTTTTCTAAAAAGAAACAAGTTGAAAGTTACTTGTGAAGGTAGGCTGCTGGGATTTATCATCCACGCCTGGCCGTAGGCTCACCCGCGGCTGCAGCAGGTGCACCTGTGTCTCCTCTATGTGGGCCCCACCCCTCCGGCTCAGTCCAGTTCGAGTTGAAATGGAGTTCTTACGGGCTAAAAAGGTCAAATTGGGAATAAAAATGCCACGCGATTGAGCAAAACAGCATACAATCCCGGTCTTCTCAGATAAGACTTTGAATCTGCACTTCACTCATTGGTAGTCGCCTAAACACAAGGTATACTCTGTCGATGACCTCAGTTGTCACAAATCACATACGGCAATACCTTATATAGTTCCGATGCCGCTGACTCCAGGTCGTTACCCTACGTTGATCCCCGATGAGGGTTACAACGTAGATCCCCGGTGGGGGTTACAACACGTTCATCCGTTGATAATTCTATCAACGAAGGTCAAGCAGCCTTGACATTATTTCAGCTGATGGCTGGTAAACCCATTGAAGCGTTGAGAACCGTTCGGTAATTGCGTACGTACTCATGCGTCCCTAGTAGATCCCCGACGGGGGTTACAACGTATATCTCCGGCGGAGAGTAAACGCAATGCGTGCTCAGCCACACACACACATATCAACGAAGGTCAAGCGACCTTGACATCATTTCAAATAGATAGCATTTAAACTGTCGAAGCTATAGTCGTTTCGAGGTTCTAATACCCAGCTGTTCATATTCCCTAGTGGATCCCCGACGGGGGTCACAACGCAATGCTCTGTTGATCTACACATCAGCGAAGGTCAAGTAACCTTGACGATCTCCTCACAGAGTTTCAAAGTTGATTCACGTCGTGAAGGTCAAGCAACCTTGACAGTATATCCCATAGGATGATTCAGCCGTTGATTCACACGTCAATGAAGGTCAGGCATCCCTGACAGCATTTGTTGTTGTCAGTAAATCCAACAGAATCATGACATATTCTGGCGATACTAACCAGGAGAGGTCAACATTATCAAAGAGGATAGATGATGGAATATGTTATACACATTCTCAAACAGATCAAGCTTTATCCCCACAGATCTCTTACACATAAGAGATACCCCTTCAGTATCAAGTCATTATCAAGAACACAGGAATTTGGTGATAACTCCAACACCAACATCCTAACAGATTTGGCTTGCACATTAGATCTGGTCGGTATTGCCAATCCCCAGTTGAAGCAACAGGGAACCAGCAATCATCCCCAGCATGTTGGGCCATAACCCCGTGCACATGCATCATACATTTGCATCATGTTGCTATCCATAGTACCATGTTTATCTTGTTGTGTTTCAAGTGTCTAGGATTCTTTATCCTACCCATGAATCGCCATGCATGAGTATGATAAAGAGGGGCATCTGTAGACACTCAAAATTTTCTGTACAACGGTTACTAACATTGCAGGAAGACAGATTCGTCTTTTAAGAGAGAACCCTGAAAGACAATCCAAATCCATACCGGATACTACCGGAAGTGCAACATCAACCGGGATCGTAATCAGAATAATTGGTTTCAACCTCGGATCTAACCCCGAGACCTGTAGATACAATACCAGAACACACACCGGAGAAGACCGATTAATCTCGAAGATGACCCCGAGGTATCCAGTCTCAGTCCCACCCATGGGAATAGCCACCAACCTTGGTGATAACCCCAAGGAGTGCAGTTTCAGAGATAACCCCGGAAATGCTTGTTTCAAATGCCATCAGCTTCAATCTTGGCACTCACAACGAGATACACTATACCAACCCGGAAATAACATCGAAAAGACAGGCACACCTTAAAGATGACAATGAGGACCTTCAACAAATGCAGTAGTCCAATCTCAGCGAAGTCTGAGCAACGTCTGCTTATCGGCCCAATCCGGCAGTAACACCGGTGAGGGGCAACATCGCCATCTCGTCCAACACAATGCCACGTCTCGTCTCTACGCAACAATGTCCCACAAGGCTAACCAATCCCGAGTGACTATTGTGCAGGGTAACGGATGAGAGTTGAAGCTTGAAGACCGGAGGGCCTCGTCCCATCTTCAAAGACTTTGTACAAACTCTAATCCCATGCCATCGTACAACTCTCGACAATGGCGGTCCAAAATAGGTCCTGAATACCTCAAAACGGATGCCCGGATTGCACTTCTCAAAATCCGAGTGGACATTACAATGCCTGAATGCCATCGTACAACTCTCGACAATGGCGGTCCGAAATATGTATGATGTGAAGTATTGATGGTTTTTGGCTTAGAATGGGTTATGCATATGCTAAGGTTCTGCTAAAATAGAGCCATGTATTTTGTTTCTAAACGAAGTGGCGCGGCCGCGCCACTTCTATTGCCTAATCCCGCGCGGGGTGTTTTTCTTAGATATTGCTTTAATGGTCCAATATGATAATGAGCATGCTACTTTGGTTAGAATATGCATATAAATAACCCTAACATGTAAAATGTGGTTGCTATTGGTATAGTAAGCCATGTTAGTTGATTTTAGTTTGAATGTTCAAAGAAGACTTAAAGACTTGGAAACTAGTTTTGATAAACATTGTGCAAAGCATGTTCTGACTTTGGATGCGAGTGTATTACATTCTGATGTCTTGACATGTGACAATATGTTAGTTATATGGTTGAAGGTAATATAAGATATTCAAGCATGATTAAAAAGGGAAATTTCAAGGAAAAGACTATATCGGCTATACGTAAATGAGCTATGTATACACTAAGTTTTGAACTTAAAGATATGCTTATGTGATCTATTATGTGATTATGAAAGCATGATTTAGACTATGTGATCTCATCTTGTATGCTTGGATAAGTTTGACTAATGAAAACTTGAAGTTGTAATTACAATCTTGATAAACTATATAGGAATTTGTTAGCATGCTTATATGGTCCAAAATGTATATATGAGAGCATGTAGTATAGTAAGTAAATTGGCTTTGAATGCTTGGTGGCTTGGCATGCGTGAAAATCTTGGTTTAGACCGAGAGCGGTCTTGACCACGCCACCTAGATGAGATCGATTTTACATTTATTAATTTGGGGGATGGTGCATGCTTATATTGTTACCCCAATCTGTAATACATGTCCAGTATAGTATTCATATGTTAATAAGCATGTTTTTGAAAGGATCCTATAATGAATTAGTGTTTACAACTTTAAAGTCAAAATGTTATTTCAAACTACGCTCTTTAAGTGTCATAGTGTATTAGAACTGATTTTCATGTTATGTGATGATTACGTATGAGATCATATGACTAAGAGAAGACTAGTAATATATGTTTAGTACCGATAAATTATATTGGTGTATCATTGTAAGTTAAGATAACAAATGTACAAATTAAACTTGTATAACTAATGTGATTATACATGAATAAGATATTATAATCCTTTGGAAGGGTGTTAAGCTTTACTTTGGTAAACTACGCGTAAGGCAAGTATCTAAACCTTATCTGTAACACCCCCTTCCCGAAAAGAAAAGGTAGGTCACGTGCAAAGCACAACAAAACAAATAAGTAAACAGAGAAATAATGACTTCAAATATGTAATAATGATAACCATCAGTAAAGTATTAAATACAATTCTCCAAATAGAGTCAAAATAATCAAAACCTAAAATTGAATCAACCTAAATGGTCAAAGGCAATTCTCTCATCACACTAGCCCTGAATCACCCCTGTAAACTTGCCGGAAGAAAAACACAGCATGAGCCAATTGCCCAGTACGGATATAAAGATACAAAAGATATCTGACTAAAATTCAAATCAACATGTATAAAAATATAGCCTTTGATGAAAAAAAATAAAATCCCCAAATATTTGAATAGAATATATCTGAACCAACAGAATTAACAAAACAAATAGAAGAGTAAAGAGAATAATGAACTGAAATAACTAACCCAATTAATTGAACTGAACAGAAACCAACAAAACTAATACAATAAAATAATAGGCTGAATCAAATGGCTGGGGTTATTTCATACTGGTTGAGCTCAGAAATATACCTTTCCATATAGACAAGTAAAAATAATGCCACACATGCAAATCAAATGATGGCACACAAGCAATCAAAATAATGCCACACAGGCACTCACACATTGGACCGCAAATCCAAATGTATGCAAATCGGATAAGTGTGTTTGGCACAACATCATAAATCTGCAGAAAAGAAAACTAGGGTTAACCCATACACCTCCCACAGCAAAACACCAAATGGCCCACTTCCTCCGGAGCCCAAACGGAGACGTCGTGGACTAATCACACTGCCACAGAAAGTGTCATGCTCTCGTGCCAAGAAGACATGCATGTGGTATCCCCACAGGTGGTTATAGCCCAAGCATACCCTACAATATATTCGAACAAAAATTACATGTCACAACACATGCGACATAATACCAACAAACGGGTTCTATATGTACATGTTGAACCAAATCAAATTATAGTCACAAGGTCTCAAAAAGAAGGTAGCAACATGTACCGCTCTATAATTATCAAAAATAAATACTAAACGTGATATCCTAATTCAAAGAGTATAAATACGAGTCATATGTATCAACTCCAAAATGAAACTAATATATTTATTTCACAGAAAAAAATTATGTGAAATCATAACAGAATTCAAACAAGGAAACAAACGAACAAATCAAATTTAACAAGAGTATCATTTGAAAGAGTATGGAATCCGTACCTAAATAAAATAATAAGCAATTCATTGAATCCAAAATATCACATTTGCTAGACCTCCTCAATCTAATCTATATAAGCACCAAATCAATACCAAATCATTAATTAGGTTACTAAATTGTAATTTTTGTATTTTTCTTTTTATAAATCTAACAACTTGAATATTAGTTCATATACCCTCTAGAGTTAAAAATATGCTCGGACATTCATAATGAAAAAATATCATTTTAATTTAATATAGTTAATACTATAATAATATAAACGTAATTTTACTGATTCTTAAAACCCATGCATAATAATGCAAAGTCACTATTCAAATTTCCAGTTCCATATAAAATCAATAGTATCAAAAAGGTTGATACCATTACTAATTGTAAGGTTAAATAATTGTTGACTTTTTTTTATTAAATCTAAAAGTATAAAAAGATTTGGTGATAACAGAATTCTTTTGCAAGGAAACAACACTTCTCACCCAAAACAAAATGTGAAAACACTAGGATCATGGCATTTTTATTTGGTAGAAGAGTTTAGCATCAAATGTGACATGTGAATGATAGTTATTATATTATTAAATTTCAAGTTTAATCACTGAATCAATAAAATGTACATATGCAAATTATTTTTTTTATAATTTAAAATACATTAATACCAAGTCTCTATTAATTCAATCGTGAATCTACTGATTATAACTTCCATCATGGAATCTCTAAATAACAGCATGGCTTGGATTAAAACCATATTAGATTATAATAATTAATTACTCGTTGAATGAACAATTACTTAAAATTGTATTTTTTTAAAAGATACTCTAATAATATTGGGTGTAATTAAGTGACCTGTTATGATGTACTCCATATAAAGAGGGAAAACAAGTGATGCATCCAAAGTATAGTACAAAAAAAAAACATATATCACGTGTGTGCATATCCTTCTTCATAAAAGAAGTCAACATATTCATGCCCTTATTCATAACAGAAACTTATATTTTCGACATAGAGTCATTCACAATTACAGTGTCGTATTAACGGCACTGGACTATATATATACATATATATTGTATTCAAAACAAAACCAATAATTACCTTCAGAAAATAAGATTGTTATGGCTTAATTTTAATAATCTTGTTCCCAGTCTTTTAATTAAATCTCATTGATCTCTCTCATTCCGCCTCCTCTTCATTTCTCACTACGTTAGAAACCATCTTTAGTCGACAATGTAACACCCCCTTCCCGAAAAGGAAAGGGAGGTCACGTGCAAAGCACAACAAACCTCAAAATAAGTAAATAGAGCACTAATAACTTCAAAATATTAATAGTGAAGGGTGTTAAGCTTTACTTTGGTAAACTACGCGTAAGGCAAGTATCTAAACCTTATCTGTAACACCCCCTTCCCGAAAAGAAAAGGTAGGTCACGTGCAAAGCACAACAAAACAAAATAAGTAAACAGAGAAATAATGACTTCAAATATGTAATAATGATAACCATCAGTAAAGTATTAAATACAATTCTCCAAATAGAGTCAAAATAATCAAAACCTAAAATTGAATCAACCTAAATGGTCAAAGGCAATTCTCTCATCGCACTAGCCCTGAATCACCCCTGTAAACTTGCCGGAAGAAAAACACAGCATGAGCCAATTGCCCAGTATGGATATAAAGATACAAAAGATATACAACTAAAATTCGAAATCAACATAGACAAAATATAGCCTTTGACGAAAAAAAATAAAATCCCCAAATATTTGAATAGAATATATCTGAACCAACAGAATTAACAAAACAAATAGAAGAGTAAAGAGAATAATGAACTGAAATAACTAACCCAATTAATTGAACTGAACAGAAACCAACAAAACTAATACAATAAAATAATAGGCTGAATCAAATGGCTGGGGTTATTTCATACTGGTTGAGCTCAGAAATATACCTTTCCATACAGACAAGTAAAAATAATGCCACACATGCAAATCAAATGATGGCACACAAGCAATCAAAATAATGCCACACAGGTACTCACACATTGGACCGCAAATCCAAATGTATGCAAATCGGATAAGTGTGTTTGGCACAACATCATAAATCTGCAGAAAAGAAAACTAGGGTTAACCCATACACCTCCCACAGCAAAACACCAAATGGCCCACTTCCTCTGGAGCCCAAACGGAGACGTCGTGGACTAATCACACTGCCACAGAAAGTGTCATGCTCTCGTGCCAAGAAGACATGCATGTGGTAACCCCACAGGTGGTTATAGCCCAAGCATACCCTACAATATATTCGAACAAAAATTACATGTCACAACACATGCGACATAATTCCAACAAACGGGTTCTATATGTACATGTTGAACCAAATCAAATTATAGTCACAAGGTCTTAAAAAGAAGGTAGCAACATGTACCGCTCTATAATTATCAAAAATAAATACTAAACGTGATATCCTAATTCAAAGAGTATAAATACGAGTCATATGTATCAACTCCAAAATGAAACTAATATATTTATTTCACAGAAAAAAATTATGTGAAATCATAACAGAATTCGAAACAAGGAAACAAACGAACAAATCAAATTTAACAAGAGTATCGCTGAAAGAGTATGGAATCCGTACCTAAATAAAATAATAAGCAATTCATTGAATCCAAAATATCACGCTGCTAGACCTCCTCAATCTAATCTATATAAGCACCAAATCAATACCAAATCATTAATTAGGTTACTAAATTGTAATTTTTTGTATTTTTCTTTTTATAAATCTAACAACTTGAATATTAGTTCATATACCCTCTAGAGTTAAAAATATGCTCAGTACATTCTGTAATGAAAAAATATCATTTTAATTTAATATAGTTAATACTATAATAATATAAACGTAATTTTACTGATTCTTAAAACCCATGCATAATAATGCAAAGTCACTATTCAAATTTCCAGTTCCATATAAAATCAATAGTATCAAAAAGGTTGATACCATTACTAATTGTAAGGTTAAATAATTGTTGACTTTTTTTTATTAAATCTAAAAGTATAAAAAGATTTGGTGATAACAGAATTCTTTTGCAAGGAAACAACACTTCTCACCCAAAACAAAATGTGAAAACACTAGGATCATGGCATTTTTATTTGGTAGAAGAGTTTAGCATCAAATGTGACATGTGAATGATAGTTATTATATTATTAAATTTCAAGTTTAATCACTGAATCAATAAAATGTACATATGCAAATTATTTTTTTTATAATTTAAAATACATTAATACCAAGTCTCTATTAATTCAATCGTGAATCTCTCGATTATAACTTCCATCATGGAATCTCTAAATAACAAAGATGGCTTGGATTAAAACCATATTAGATTATAATAATTAATTACTCGTTGAATGAACAATTACTTAAAATTGTATTTTTTTAAAAGATATTCTAATAATATTGGGTGTAATTAAGTGACCTGTTATGATGTACTCCATATAAAGAGGGAAAACAAGTGATGCATCCAAAGTATAGTACAAAAAAAAACATATATCACGTGTGTGCATATCCTTCTTCATAAAAGAAGTCAACATATTCATGCCCTTATTCATAACAGAAACTTATATTTTCGACATAGAGTCATTCACAATTACAGTGTCGTATTAACGGCACTGGACTATATATATACATATATATTGTATTCAAAACAAAACCAATAATTACCTTCAGAAAATAAGATTGTTATGGCTTAATTTTAATAATCTTGTTCCCAGTCTTTTAATTCGTCTCTGTTGATCTCTCTCATTCCGCCTCCTCTTCATTTCTCACTACGTTAGAAACCATCTTTAGTCGACTATGTAACACCCCCTTCCCGAAAAGGAAAGGGAGGTCACGTGCAAAGCACAACAAACCTCAAAATAAGTAAATAGAGCACTAATAACTTCAAAATATTAATAGTGATATCCATCAATGAAGTACTAAATACAATTCTCCAAATAGAGTCAAAATAACCAAAACTAAAATTCAAAACAACCTAGATAGTCAAAGACAACTCTCTCATAACACTAGCCCTGAATCACCCTCAAGAACTCCGCTTAATAATAAAAACACAAGATGAGCCAATAGCCCGAAGACGGATCATGAGATATAAAAAAGATATACAACTGATATACGAAAATATATATATTATCCAAAGATCTTAATGGAATATATTTGAATCAACATAATTGACAAAACCAATAAAAGAATAAAGGAATAACGAACTGAAGTAACTAACTAAGTGAATTGAACTGAATAGAAACAAACAAAACTAATACAATGAAATAATAGGCTGAATAAAATGGTTTAGTTTTATTTCATACCGAGTGAGCTCAGAAATATACATTGCCACACAAGCAAGTCAAAACAATGCCACACAGGCAAGTCAAAATAATGCCACACATGCAAGTCAAATGATGCCACACAGGCAAGTCAAATGATGCCACACAGGAAACCAAAATAATGTCACACAAACAAGTCACACGTTGGACTGCCAATCCAAATGTATGCAAATCGGATAGGTGTGTTTGGCACAACTTCACAAATCTGCATAACAGAAAACTAGGGTTAACCCATATGCCTCCCACAACAAAACACCAAATGGCCCACTTCCTCCGGAGCCCAAACGAAGACGCCGTGGACTAATCACACTGCCACAGAAAGTGACATGTCTCTCGTGCCAAGATGACATGCCTGTGGTACCCCCACAGGCGGTTATAGCTCAGGTATACCCTACGGTATATTCTAACAAAAATATCATGTCACAACACATGCGACATAATACCAATAAAAATGGATACCGTGTCACAACATATGTGACACAATACCAATAAAAGGGTTATATATGTACATGTTGAACCAAATCAAATTAGTCACAATATCTAAAAAAGAAGGTAGTAACATGTACCGCTCTACAATTATCAAAAATAAATACTAAACATGATAACCTAATTCAAAGAGTACAAATACGAGTCTTATATATCAACTACAAAATGAAACTATTATATGAATTTCACAATAAACAATTATGTGAAAGAATAGTGAAATTAATTCAAAATAAGGGACAACAAACAAATCAAATTTAACAAGAATGTCGCTGAAAGAGTTTGGAATCCGTACTTTAATATAGTACCAAAATAATTCGCCGAATCCAAATATCACCCACTAAACTCCCTCAATCCGATCTAATTATCAAAATAAAATATAATACATATAATTAAATTATGAACTTATACAATTTATATTTTCATAAATTTAATAATTTTAATATACTATATTCAATTTGTACTTAAAAGATCTATTTTAATTATAATAATATTATATAATATTATTTATCATTTATCCAAGTAAGAGTCCTGTATATCTTATATTTATTTGAAACTTATGTTATATAACAATAAGTTATATTAAAATAATATGATATATTATATAGCTATTAAAATAGGGCTTACCAATGTCAGGGAGGTTTACTTCTAACAACAGTATTGCAATATCGAACAATTCATATATATCATATACTCTGAACATGCTTAACTCCACTGCATCGAACCATATATACGTACATTATACTCATTTGTTTTAGATACCAAATTCATACAAACAAATAGTTCATTATCTAATATAAAACTCATATTCTCAGTTTTAATTCAAGATCATAATAAGAAGTTGGGTGATTAATTCGGCGGCACAATAAACTAATAGTATACTTGAAATCAGAATAGTAAATATATATATATATATATATATATATATATTGTATTCAAAACTAAATACAATAATTACCATTTTGATAAAAAGAATATGGTGAAAAAAATCTTAATATTGTTCTCAAACCCTTTTTAATTCCAGCCAAATTCTTCCGTTCTCCTCGTTCTTCTTCCGCCTCTTTCTTTTGTTTTCACTTTATCCCCACAACTCATCAGACATAATAAGGTATAACTAGGTTTTATTAACTAATTATTTAATCCAATAATTAAATCATCGAGAATATTTATTTAATTCAATAAATATTAAATTTAAATTACAAAATCTCGTTCTTCACATCTTTCCCCCCTTAGAAGGATTTTTTCCTCAGAATCACAACTCAATCAATTCGACCCGTTACATTCTCCCCCTTTACAAAGATTTTGTCCCCAGAATCGCTTACACATAATTTAAGTAAATAAATGAGGGTAATTCTTTATCATATTCTCTTCGAGTTCCCACGTAGCCTCTTCAGCGTTGTGGTTCCTCTAAATTACCTTAAAAGAAGGTATTATTTTATTTCTGAGTACTTGCTCTTTCCGATCAACAATCTGAACAGGAATTTTTTTTCATAGGATAAGTCTTTCTCAAAATGAAGGGGTTCATATTCAATAACGTGATTGTAATCGGGTTTTTAGGGTCGTAAAACTGAAACATAGAAAATGTTGTGGACATTCTCGAGTGCTGGAGGTAAGGCTACCTCATACGCAACTTCTCCGATCCTTCGTAGTACCTCAAAGGGTCCAATGAATCTTGGGCTTAATTTTCATTTCTTTCCGAACCTGATCTTTCCCTTCCAGGGAGAGACCTTCAAGAACATATAACTACCCGATTCAAACTCAACATTTTTACGGTGTGGATCAGCGAATTTCTTCTGCCTATCTTGAGCTGCTACCATTCTTGTCGGATCACTTTAACTATCTCTGTTGTTTGTTGTACCAATTCTGGGCCTAGTAATTGTCTCTCGCCAACTTCATCCCAATAAAGAGGAGTTATGCACTTTCTGCCGTATAACGCTTCATAAGGCGGCATGCCAATACTAGCTTGGTAACTGTTGTTGTAGCCGAACTCTACGAGCGGTAGGTGATCATCCAAATTTCCTTTAAAGTCCATTACACAAGCTCTTAAGATATCTTCTAAAGTCTGAATCGTTCTTTCACTCTACCCATCTGTCTGAGGGTGATATGTTGTACTCATTCGCAATTGCATACCCATGCATTCCTGTAGACGTTTCCAGAAGTTCGATGTAAACTGCAGATCCCTATCAGAAATAATTAACACTGGCACTCCGTGCCTCAAAACAATCTCTTTCAAATATAACCTTGCCAACTGGTCTAAGTTGAATCTGATTTTGATCAGAAGGAAGTGTGCGGATTTCGTCAATCGGTCAACGATAACCCATACTGCGTCATAGCCTTTCTAAGTTGTCAGAAGGCCAACCACGAAGTCCATCGTTAAATGTTCCCATTTCCATTTTGGGATCTCCAACGGATGTAGCAACCCACTCGGCCTCTGATATTCTGCTTTCACTTTGTGACAGGTTAGACATTTGGCAACACACTCTGAAACATCTCGTTTCAAATTTGGCCACCAGAAATGCTGTCTAAGATCTTGGTACATCTTGGTACTACCAGGGTGAATCAAATATCGTGAGCTATGAGCTTTGTTCAAAATGTCTTGCTTAATCTCTGGTACTGGTGGTACCCAAATTCGGTTCTCAAATCTCAGTATTCCTTCCTTGTCCATCTTGAATCTCGGTTCGGTTCCTTCAGATATCTTCTTTTTCACCTTTTTACATTCTTCGTCCTGAAGTTGAGCCTCCTTAACATAATCTAGTAGGGTTGTACCAGATTGCATCTGAAATAGCTTCTCAACAATTTCCATAGGATACTTCACTTCCAACTCCAATTTCTCCATTTCTGAAATTAGCTCCTCATGAGCGGTCAACATCATCAATTTCTCCCGACCCTTTCTACTTAAGGCATCGGCAACTACATTTGCCTTACCCATATGGTATAAAATCTCACAATCATAGTCCTTAATTAATTCCAACCACCTTCTTTGGCGCATATTCAAATCCTTTTATGTAAAAATATATTTCAGACTCTTGTGGTCTGCATATATTTCACACTTCTCCCCATAGAGATAGTGCCTCCAGATTTTCAAAGCAAAAACTACTGCAGCTAACTCCAAGTCGTGGGTCGGATACCCCTTCTCATAATCCTTCAATTGTCGTGACGCATACGCAATGACTCTTTCGTTTTGCATAAGCACACAGCCAAGTCCTTTATGTGACGCATCACTATAAACAACAAAATTTCCTGTATCATTCGGAAGAGACAACACAGGTGTTGTACTCAACCTCTTCTTCAATTCTTGAAAGCTTTCCTCACACTTCTCCGTCCAAACCAATTTCACAGCTTTTCGAGTCAAATTCTTTAACGGAGTTGGGATCTTGGAAAAGTCTTGAATGAATCTTCTATAATATCCTGCCAATCCAAGAAAACTTCATACTCTTAGACGACGTTTCTCATTGATCCCGCTTATCACGGCTTCAACTTTGGATGGATCTACCGAAATTCCGTCTTTATCAATTACATGTCCAAGAAATTGTACCTACTCGATCCAAAATTCGCATTTCGAAAACTTGGCATACAACTTTTCCCTTCTTAAAGCTTCCAACGTTAACTTCAAATGCTCTTCATGTTCTTCCTTGGTTTTCGAATATACCAAAATATCATCTATAAATACAACTACAAATTTATCCAAAAACGGCTTGAGCACTCCATTCATTAAGCCTATAAATGCTGCTGGAGCATTCGTTAGACCAAATGACATTATAAAAGATTTGTAATGACCATATCGTGTTCTGAACGCTATCTTTGGTACATCCTCCGGCCTCACCTTTAGTTGATGATAACCACTCCTCAAGTCTATCTTGGAAAAGTATCTCGCTCCCTTTAATTGATCAAACAGGTCATCGATCCTCGGTAATGGATATCTATTCTTAATTGTGACCTTATTCAGTTCTCTGTAGTCAATGCAGAGTCGCATCGTCCTATCTTTCTTCTTCACAAATAACACTGGCGCTCCCTATGGTGATACGCTCGATTGAATGTACTTCTTGTCCAGTAATTCTTGTAGTTGTACCATCAATTTTTTCATCTCTACTGGTGCCATTCGGTACGGTGCCTTCGATATATTGGAGCCGTTCCTGGTGCCAAATCGATCACAAATTCAACCTCTCTATCTGGCGGAAGTCCTGGAAAATCGACTGGGAATACGTCTACGAAGTCCTTCACTACTGATATCTCCTCTACTTTCGGATTCTCTTTACGACTATCGACTATGTAAGCTAGATATCCTACACAACCTTGTCCTAATAACTTCCTGGCCTACATCATCGTCAGACAACTCGCTTATCTAGGCGACTTACTACCATAAAACACAACCTTTGACGGAGTCATGAGGTTAATACGCTTCTTCTGGCAATAAATTACGGCTCCGTGATTGAATAACCAGTCCATACCCAAAATAATCAAATTCTCCAAGTCGAATAGGGATAAGATCTATGTTCATGATATTACCCTTAATATCCACTCTACAGTTCTTATGTATGTACTTATCAAGGATTATTTCTCTATTCGCAATTTCTATGTTCATAGGTTGTTCTAACTCATCCTTAGGAAATTCTAAGTTCTTAGCAAAGTCATCGTATAGAGAGAAAGGCGCTTTCACATCTTCTGAGAGTGAGTTGCTGATCAGAATGCCCGCCCTTAGTAGGATTTCCAGTAGTAGGTTTTAGGTTGGGGTGCGGCTCGCTTCGCTCTTCAAGCTCCGCCCCCCTTACGTCCAGATGGTTTTCTTAAAGGGTTTCATAGCATATCCACTAGTAACCCTTCCTACAACATTACACTGAGCAAAAGGTAAAAAAACAAGAGTTCGTGCTATTGTTTATCAAACTTTTCATCGCCCAGCTCGAACTGAGCGCGATGTAATCAAACTTATGGTTGACGCCTCTTCTCTTAATAGCGAGAGCATCTTAATAAGTGAAGTGGTAGCAGACGGTCTTTCAGCAACAGAAACGGATTTGGTAGCATAAGTTAGTCGAGAGGTTGTCCAGTCATCTCGGTGAGGAATTTCGCTATGCCACATGCTGACCTTACACTGTGAGTACTGCTGGATATAAATGAACAAGTAGCACCCTAATCAAATAATACATAAACATTAACTTTATTGATCGGAATGATACCTAACACCACATCACGAGACTACACATCATCCTGCACTATCATGTTAAATGTCCTTGCGGTCGGTCGGTTGGTTGCAGTTGGTCCCGTTATAGTTAAAACACTTCCACCATTGTTTCCCTTGTTCCCTCCTGATCCTGCCCCTCCAGATCCCTTCTTGGGACAGTCCCTTGCCAGATGATCGTTTGAGCCGCAAGTGAAGCAGGCTCCCTTCTTTGGGTTAGGACAGTTAGGTGCTATGTTGCCCTCCTGACCACTATTGTAGCACACCCACTTTCCCTTCATACAAACCCCCAGGTAAGCTTTCCCGCAGGTCGGGCACGCTTCAATCCTCTTTTTCTTACCTCCTTGCTGATTTCCAGTTGACGAGTTGTGAGTCCACCTCCTTTTCTGATTGGTACTTCCTCCCGTGTTGCTACCACTGGCTTTGTTATTTCCCTCATTTTCACTCTTCTTTTTCTTCTGATCCTGATTGTACTTGGTCACCGCATCGTTCCCACCTTCAGCGAGGATGGCCTTTTCCAGTACTCCAGCAAAAGTGTTTAGCTGAAACATTAATACTTTGCTATATAACCAGGGCTTCAATCCTTCTTCAAACCTTCTTGCTTTTCTCTCATCCGTGTGTACTTGATAACAGGCAAACCTATCCAACTCATTGAATTTTGCCGCATAATTTGGTACGGACATATTTCCCTATTTCAACTCTAGAAACTGGACCTCCATTTGGTTCTGCAAGTTGGTCAGAAAATACATCTCGAAAACATCTCCTTGAACCCCTCCCAGGTAATCACACCTTCACCTCCCTGGACCTTATTTCCTTTCCACCAATATCTGGCTTCAATTCCCACATGATTTGGTGTTCATTATTCAAACTTCATATATCTATCTACCCATAATAATTGAAAGCATAAGTTGATAGAAATAAATCCTCTCTTTAAGGAGTTACATCAACTGAAATAATTACATAGATCCCAGGTCATACTAACCTTAATTCTTAACTGTGGAAACATAAACAATTTATAGTCTTACACAACATCAATATAAGTCTAAAACATAAATTCAATATCACATAAAACAACAAGTCTTCGTCACTTGTTAATCTTGCCACTTGCCTTTGCTTTGGCCAGAAACGCTTTCGTCGGACCTTTTCGTTTCTTAATCGCAATGTTATTATTACGCAAGAGTGAGCACGATTACCCACAAGTATAAAATGAAATAACAATATATAATAACATGCGAGTGAATCAAAGACTTTTGGAATAAAACTCAACTTTTGAATCGATAAAGAATAATAAAAAATCAAAAGATTTACGAGGGTCATAAGACTCGAACTATGTCCTAGGTTATCAAGGGTTACTTGAAACCTTTAATGATCGTAAGACTATGGACTCTTCTACTCGTATTTAGGGGATCAAATTTAGTATCATATTGTGCACAATATCTTAACGCTTAACGATAAGTAATCCCTATTCGTGGTTTTTCATCTCAGTTTGACATTAGAGTCCGCACCAAAGGAAGTTTGGTTTGGATAAATCAATAAGGGTTCTGAAATTTAGAACGTTCATCAACTTTGGACTAGTCGAATCAATAAGGGTTCGCTAGTCTAACAAGGTTCAACAATAACTGATATATAAATCGAATAACAATCTCAAGAGGTATACAATAGAATAAGTATTGTATAACAGAATCATACTTTGAAAAGATTAAAAATCTTTAATATAACAAATTAAACTTGATTAATAATAACAAGAATTTGCTCGATGTAAGTTTATAAACTTGAATAACAATAACAAGTAGGGTTAGGAAACTTGCCTCGTGCGTAGGCTAAACGATTACTATTTTTCGTTCACCACAAATCCTACACACATACCATATGTATTCACAACATTCATTAGTTACATTTCACTTAATTATTTAATATAAACTCCACTTTATTTAACAAATCATTACCCTTCTAATTTAATTACTTAATTAAATTAGAATATTTTCATTCTCTTACTATTATTACACTCGAATAAATTATTTCATAATAATTTTCATCGAATATTTATTTTATTCCATAAATATTTCAACTAAAATATTTATTTTTTTTGATAAATATTTTAATAATAATTTCCATCGAATATTTATTTTATTCCATAATTATCTCAATTAAAATATTTACTTTATTTTATAAATATTTTAATAATAATTTTCATCGAATATTTATTTTATTCCATAAATATCTCAATTAAAATATTTACTTTATTTTATAAATATTTTAATAAAAATTTCATCGAATATTTATTTTATTCCATAAATATCTCAATTAAAATATTCAATTTATTTTATAAATATTGTAATAATCATTTTCATCGATTTTTTTTTCCTGCCGGGGGCGAGGTTACCCAGACTTAGTTTCTGCAGTTCGCGAACATAACAATGCCAAATTAGGCAAAGAAAATCTCTCACAAGTTAAATTATACAGTTCTGTGAAGAACACAGAATATGCCTATAACTTCCAATTAATTTATTTTTATGAAACTGATGTTATGGTTCATACAACATAGTAAAAACATACTACGTTAACATATTAACACATACATGTAAAAATTTATGATACAACTTATGATTATCGTGTTAAATTTGGTATGTAAGGCCATATGGCCATATTTTCATACTCTGTAATTTTTGAAGAAATAATCTACGACATATATTTTTATGAAACTGATGTTATGGTTCATACAACATAGTAAAAACATACTACGTTAACATATTAACACATATATGTATAAATTTATGATACAACTTATGATTATCGTGTTAAATTTGGTATGTAAGGCCATATGGCCATATTTTCATACTCAATAATTTTGAAGAACAACATACGGCATAATTTTTATGAAACTGATGTTATTATTCATACAACATACAGTAACACATGTTATAATAACATCTTACCACATATATAACACATAATCACTACCCTTTTCCAATTACAGAAGTTTTTACAAATCCTAAAGTCATTTTCATGAAAACTTTAACAATCGTAAAAAATAGAAGTTGGGTTGAAGAGATTACCCTTAAACAATTCTTCTGACTCTTCAATATCACAAATTCCTCTAACTCTCTCTGAATTCTCTGACTCTCAGGTTTTTTGTTTCTAAATAATATACGTAATAATGAAAACTGATGAATGCGCACTTATTATAACCAATAACGTTGAAGTCAGTTAACCCCTACGTGGTTAACTGCTCTCAACTTCTCTTAAGGCCCTGTTTGGCCACTCTTAAAAACTCAAACCCATTTAATTTCATTAATCCTTTATACTATAGTTTAATAAGGTCACACCCAATTACACAATAATCAAATATCTCGTTTAATTTAATTTAAATAAAATATAATAATTTCTCTTTAATTCACATAGTCATAAAATTAAATTTCTCATTTATTAATTATTTCAAATAATTAATTCTCTAATTAATTATTAAATTATTTAAAATAACATTATGCTTCTTAAATATTTAATTTAATTCAATAAGCTCACATAAGTACATACTTTGAATAATAAAATTCTCCACATTAATTTAATAAATATAACACATATAATTAAATTAATCTACCATAATTACATCAATTAATTATTTAATCCAATAATTAAATCATCGAGAATATTTATTTAATTCAATAAATATTAAATTTAAATTATAAAATCTCGTTCGTCACAATATAGCTATTAAAATAAGGCTTACCAATGTCAGGGAGGTTTACTTCTAACAGCAGTATTGCAATAACGAATAATTCATATATATCATATACTCTGAACATGCTTAACTCCACTGCATCGAACCATATATATGTACAGTATACTCATTTGTTTTAGATGCCAAATTCATACAAACAAATAGTTCATTATCTAATATAAAACTCATATTCTCAGTTTCAATTCAAGATCATAACAAGAAGTTGGGTGATTAATTCAGCAGCACAATAAACTAATAGTATACTAGAAATCAGAATAGTAAATATATATATATATATATATATATTGTATTCAAAAATAAATACAATAATTACCTTTTTGATAAGAAGAATATGGTGAAAAAAATCTTAATATTGTTCTCAATCCCTTTTTAATTCCAGCCAAATTTTCTCGTTCTCCTCGTTCTTCTTCCACCTCTTTCTTTTGTTTTCGCTTTATTCCCACAACTCATCAGACGTAATAAGGTATAACTAGGTTTTTCTTATTTATTATTAATTAATATGTTTTATTAATTTTTTTAATTTTATTAGGATTTAAAATTACACAATTATAAATTAGACCCAATTAATTTAAAAGCCCAAATTAATACAAACCTTTACTTATTATGGTCCACATTAATTAAATAGAATCTGACCCAAACATAAGGAAAGCCCAATTAACTATTTTTAAATATATATTTAAATGTTATTATTATTATTATTAATTTGTTTATTTTTTTCCGGGTATTACAGACTATGTCAGTATATGTGTTAGGAAGGAATTTAACCTAATATATTACTCCTATTCCAATTTGGTTTTTAAACTCATCACCTTAATTTGGGCTCAAATAGTTTAACAAGCTCAAACTTAAATACTTAGAAATTAGTTTGACCCAATTAGTATAAATTCTCAAATTAATGTAACCACATACTTATTATAGTCAACATAAATTAAATACAATTTAACCAAAACTGCCAAACATAAGAAAAGTCCAATTTTACTAAGTTAATTTATCCATCACTTATTAATACCTATTAGCTCAAATTAATTAAATAACAAGTTTGACTCAAATAAAAGACAAAGTTCAAACAATATGTTTTAAGAATATAAATTTTTATTTTATTTTATTTTTTCCGGGTATTACATTACCTCCCCCTTAAAAAGGATTCCGTCCCCAGAATCAAAAGAGTAACAAAGATTTACTTGACATTAAAGAGGTGAGGATACTCTTGCTGAATATTCTCTTATGCCTCCCAAGTAGCTTCGCGATCCAGATAATTTTTAAAAAAATAAAATTAATATTTAATTATTAAAAAAAATTCGGATTATTTCATTATCTCTTTGATGCAAGTATCTAAACCTTATCTCTTTGATGCAAGTATCTAATCCTTATCTCTTTGATGCAAGTATCCTACCCTATGCATTTATTTCATGCAAGGAATATATGATTATGCAAGTTCCTTAATTCTTACATTGTATATATTGTATAATCCAAATTGTTGGCATATCAACCATATTTATATCTTGCAAATATCTATTACTATTAAGAAATCATTTGTATATCTTAACGTTGTTGCAAGCATTGAACTTATCGTTCTTAAATGAATTATAAAATTTTTCTAAGACTTTGATTCGGCTAGACTATTATCATGTGTTAGAAAGTTATCCAAACCAATTGACTTGGTGCGGACTCTCGTAAATCTACTGAGATGAACAACCCTCATTGAAGGGGAAAATTATATAATTGTCGGGGTACCGATGTGCGCACATACTAGCATGTTTAAATGTTATGCATAACGTAGGGTACTTTAGGCTAATCACCTGTTGTACTCGTTTATATTGGATTTGCAGTATAATACTGTCAATTCTAGTAAGAGTTCTTATTCCTTAGTGACTGCTCAGTGTTCATTATTATTAAACCTTGAAATGAATAAACTTTGAAATTCTGTTAATATCCTTCAGTCTATAGCGACACTTATTGAACACTTTTGATACTTTTTGATGTCCTTGAACTATTAATTATCGTTATACCTTTGATGATTCAAACATTATAACTGCTTATTCTTTTTGCTATATTACTAGTTGGGCAAACTTATTGCTCATTCTTGTTTCCCTAAACATTACAGTTAAGGCAGAGCAAGGCAGTACATCAGGAAATGACGAAGGAAAGGGCAAGGCTACATAATAGCTTAGTCCTTTAAGTGTAGTAGTATTACTATTATTATTATGATTATAATGATGTATTTAAGGATGATTAAATTATGTTTAAGTGTAATCACTGGATTGTTGTAGTAATGGTTACGGTACCTTGGGACGCAAATATTTATATTATATCAATGTAAATAATTCTATTATTTCCGTTGTTGATGATTTTAGTATGATATTAGAATTAGCACGTGACGAACTAAATTCGAGATATGAGTGTCTGAATTTGGGGGCACCACATATCTCCTGTAAAATAAAGGTTATTAGCAAACAGTTTCCTCACCACTCCCTTACGTGTTTCGCTCGAATCAATGATTTCACTCGTGTATGCACTCACAATTTGACTTTTACCCTCGATTAATCTCACTATTGAGCCTCTTACCTCTAAATAATCTCTCTAATAGGTTCTTCTTGAACTCACCAAGAAAAATTCTCAGTTTTACTAATCAATTCAAAATAACTTATCACGAAACAAAATATAGAAGGTATGAAATCACACAATAGCATGCAATCGACAAAATTTAAAATTCGAATTTTTTTTTATACTCTTTTTTTTCTCAACAATTTAAACAAAAATTTAAAGGATAAATAACTCGCTGGAACACTTGGGTTTGATACTAAATGATACTCCATGACACTCTTGCATGACGTGGTCGTTTCCCGGATCATTTCTAGCACAGTTGATAGAATGGAACTCTCTCGACACCTCAACCTAACGTCTATATTTGAGATGAGAAACTTGGTGCAATCGATCAAGAAATGAAATCAACGATGAATGGAACACCAACGACGCCTAAACCCCTTGTTTATATTAAAACATGAACTTCGGTACAATCGACGATTGATGCGGTAGAAGACGTCAAACACAACTATTAGGGGTGAACAACGGTCTGGGTTACTCGGTATCCGACTCATATTCTACCCAAAAATATGATTTGAGACTCAGATTCGGTAGGAATCCGAGTCGAATATGGGCCAAGCTCGTTTTGGGTGTTATAGAACTGAACTCGAATGTGAGCAACACACTGTTCGTTTGTTTTAGGGTTCGAGTACGCAGCTTCATCTGATCCATGCTCGATCGATTACTCGATGAACCCTACTCATTTAGGGGTTCGATACATACTCGATTCTTAGTCTCTGATTCTTATTATCATAAAGAAGTGGAAAGGTTCTACTCATCTCTATCATCTCGCCTCGCTTCTTCATTTACTGCAGATTTGTAGCCTCAAGATTTCAAATTTGTTGGGACTTGTGACTGAATCATCCCAAAAAAAGGCTAAATACATGAAAAATTATTGATTCAAACTCAGAATCACGAATTTTTGATTTCCCAAAAGACGAACTACGATAACGAAACATAAATGTGTATGTTTTTTATGTTTTAGTTCGTTCATATTTCTGCTTCAGTTCTTCTCTTTCACTTAAGTAATCTGGAATTGGGGTTGCTTCAGCCGGACTTCAGACTTGTGTTTGTTTCTTGAATCAGCCGATCAGTTGTTGTTTGATTGATCTTATTCTATTATGGATCACAGACTTGCAGTTCAGCTGTTCGATAAAAATCCGCAAAGATGAAAGAGCATAAATGTATCTCACATCATATACGGTAACCAATCCCTTGTCATTCGCTCTAACTTTGAAGTATTCGTTTTGTTTTTAATTCTAAATTTGTGAGGATTAGAGGAAGGAAAACGATAGGAAAATGAAAACTAAAAAGTGACAATGAAATTTTTAGTAATCCATTACAGATTACACTCAAGTATGAACATTTAAATTTGTATTTTATTGAGAGGGGTTTTTCTATTTTGAATTTTATTTTTGTTTTCCTAATTTGTTTCCCTTCCTTTGCTCTTTGCAATTTCCTAAAATATAGCTTATGTTATACCCTTTTATTTGAATCCAACTTCTTGGGAATTCGATTATTATACAATTTATGTACATGTGTTCTTGGCAAAACAGGTTTGAAAATTTGTATGAAAACATAAAATTACTTTTTATGTAATAACTAATAACAATTGTTACAAGTTGGTATATCCCCAGCTATTAGTTACAAGTTATGCTTAGTTTTTCTGTTTCTTATACCATGTCTCTGGTAAACTTACAGCTGCATCAAAGTCAAAAGAGTGCAGATAGTTCAAAATGCAAAGATCTTGATTTGAATTTAGCGTATGCTTAGTTGTGGTTGGTTTAGTATTTGAAGTGCCATTAGTTATGACAAGATATTTACACATGGTGCTAATGCTGAAAGTGACACACATTTCCATACCACATTGCTTGAAGCTTATTGTGCTATTACTGCTACTCTTTTGTTGCATTGTAGAATGAGCTTGTATCTAAGGACCAAAATCTTACTCTTCTTACTTGGGTTGAAATTCAAATAAAACGTGATGCAGCCGTCTGTTGTAAAATTTGCCCATGACACCTGTGACACCCCCAAATCCCGGTTCTTCATTACCTCAAGATTTGGTGTTCACTTAATCAAAATATTCATATCTAACTACCTAATCATAATAAAATTGAATAATAAAACATGCCCATACAGGATTACATTAATAAAAATCTCACAGATTATCTAACCTTTAAGTACAATCATTCAAATGCGGAATTTAAATAAGTTCATTACAATAATTCAAATAAAGTCTGATAATAAAATATCAAAAGATTACAAGTCTTCGGTACTTGTTCATCTTTCCCTTTCCCTTAATAGTGATAGGTACATCGACCTTCTCATCCTTAGCTGTAATGGTTATATAAGCAAGAGTGAGCACACAAAGCTCACTTGAAATAATAATGGATAAACTTTACAACATTTGCCAAATAATAGGCTCAATAGAACTGAATGATATGTTCTATTACATTATGAAATATACAACTGAGGGTCTAATGACCACGAACCATGTTCACAGTTATAAGTAATCTTTCAACTTAAACTTTAACAGTCATAAAACTATAAGGACTCCACGTACTTAGGGGGATCAACCCTTTCGTACAATGTATTGTGCACAAACATTTCAACGCTAAGCGTAAACCCCTAATAATAGGTTTGTTCATCTCAGTATTTAGATTACAAGTCCGCACCAAAGTAAGTTTGGTTTTGATATATTTGAAGGTAATTTGGAATTCAACAAACATCAACTAAGGATTAGTTGAATAAAAGGTAATCACATTATACTATGGAATAATGCATAAGTGAATTAACATTGTATATTAAATTTATGCTTTAGGAATAATCTAATAGCATCAATATTGAATAACTATCACATACCTTGCTTGAACAATATTAAGCTAAGGTTATTTAGAATTGAATACTAAGCATGCATAACGAATAACAATTTGAATAATAAAAACCATTCAACAATGGTATATTAGATTATATAAACTTTCATGCTAATTAACAAGTTAAAGACAAGAATAACTTGCTTAACATAAAAATAAGGTTTAGAAAACTTGCATCGTCATGAACAAACTAGATACAAGAGCTTGCGAATTTACAGTTGAAATAGGACAAGTAAGCTTGTATAATAATAAACAAACTAGCTCAACAGAAGTGTAGAGTTAGAATAACTTGCTCAATGTAAAAAGATAAGTTTAGAAACTTTCCTCGAGCGTAAGCTATAATATTAAACTCACGTTCACCTACATATAGGTTTAGAACCACCATCTATTAGATATACTAACATTCACATTCCAACATAACACGTATTTCTAGTTAGACTTATTATTTTAGCACAAGTCTTAAGCTACCAAACAAATATTATAATTTACAAGTGTTAACCCTCACAACACCTATTTACTATTCAACATACTCACTAAGTTCTAATATACCACGCTCATCACTTACTAATCATTCGAAACTTTGAATTTATCAATTACATATCATGGTTCTGTTTTAACCTTCTTACTACATGTTTGACACATTAACATAACCTTAGACCAAGTGGTAAGGCTACCCCAAAATCTGCAGCAGAGCAGGCTCTCTGGTCGATCGATTATTATGGCGCAGTAAGGGTCTTATTACACAAATAAGTAATTCAAGCGCAATTTTTGCTTCGCACCAAATAAGCAAAATGCAGAGTGCACGTATTGCAGAGGCAGAGAGACGGCTATGAACTGTGACACCCGCAAATCTAGGTACTTCATTTCCACAAGATTTGGTGTTCACTTAATCAAAACATTCATATCTAACTACCCAATCATAATAAAATTGAATAATAAAACCTGCCCATACAGGATTACGTTAATAAAAATTATCTCCTAGGTTATCTAACCTTTAATTACAATCATTCAAATGCGGAAATTAAATTATTTCATCACATCATTATTAAAAGTCTATCATCATAACGATAAAATAAAATTACAAGTCTTCATCACTTGTACATTTTTTCCTTTCCTTTGCTAGTTGTAGGTTCATTTACCTTCTCAACCTTAGCTGCAATAAGTGTATAAATATGCAAGAGTGAGCAAACAAAGCTCACTTAAAATAAGAATAAATAACTTTACAATATTTGCCAAATAATAGGCTCAATAGAACTGAATGATATGTTCTATTAACATTCTGAAATATACTACTGAGGGTCTAATGACCACGAACCATGTCCACAGTTATAAGTAATCTTTCAACTTTAACTTTAACAGTCATATGACTATAAGGACTCCACGTACTTAGGGGGATCAATCCTTCGTACAATGTATTGTGCACAAACATTTCAAGGCTAAACGTAAACCCCTAAAAATAGGGTTGTTCATCTCAGTATTTAGAGTACTAGTCCGCACCAAAGAAAGTTTGGTTTGTTTAAGCTTTCAAGGGTAATTTCAAGTTTAACGATCATCAACTAGGGAACTAGTTGAATCAACAATGCTTGATAACACAATAGTTGTTTAATAAAAACATAACTTAGAACATTTGAGAATCATAGGTGAACTAACTATATTCTAGACTCATGATTGAAATAACTAGAGAGCATACGTATTGATCAAAATAAAGAAATGATAAACCTTGGCTTGAACAATAATAAGCTAGGTCTATAATCTTGTCAAATTAGAATTTTAGTTACCGAACATGCATTAGTTGATAACAAGCTGGAAACTGTGCTTACTCCACATGGTAATAAAATATATAAAGTGATTGAACCATTCAACACAAGGAATTAAGGTTCAAGAAACATTTATTATAAAAGAATAAACTAAAGAAACTTGTTTAACTATAAACAAGTTAGAGTAAGTCAACAATGATTAGAATTCCAATAATTTAGAATTAAAACATGCTCAATGTAATAGATGAGATTTTGGAACTTGCTCAATCAAAAGAATGAAGTTACACAATGTACTAATAGAACTAACTCAACGAAAGTGTAGAATTAGAAAACTTGCTCAATCAAAAGAATGAAGTTACACAATGTAATAATAGAACTAACTCAACGAAAGTGTAGAGTTAGAAAACATACCTCGAGCGTAAGCTAAAATATTAAAACTCACATTCACCTATACACAGTATTAAAACCACAACATCTATTAGACACACTAATATTCACTTTTGAATATAAAAAGCATTACTAGCTAAACTTGTTATTTTACCACAAGTCTTATGCTACCATATAAATTTCAGAATTCCCAAGTGTTAACATCCCAACACTTATCTAACATTCATTGTATAAGCTAAGTTACGCATAACACGTTCGTAATTTACTAATCACTTTTACAACTTTGAATTTACAATCCACCTAACATGACTCTGTTTAACCTTGTTGTTACATGATTCTCACATTAACATAACATTAAGCTAAGTTATATTGAACGTTCAAAGTCTGCAGAATTAGCAGACTTCACTGTCTGAAACTGGGCATTGGCGCAGCCACGCCAATTATATACTGGATTGTGAAGCGTTTTATACCACACGCGCACTACAAGGCCAAGCCGCTAAGAGATCAGGTGGTCACGCTACGCATTGACTCCAATTTCGCGAGTAATATGACTACTGACGCTTTTCTTAAGCCAACTAACACGAATTTCACCCACTAAACGGTAATAATAACATGTAAAATAAATATAACAATATCATAAACATGATTGCTAACATTTTCCATCAATTAAAACAATTAAACAACACTTCTAACTATTTTAATTTCTCAAATTCTAAGTTTTTCAGATAAAACTCCATTTTTGATATTCATCCCAAAAATTAACACTGTGACTTCAATACTTGGCCAAATCACTTCATTCAAATTACGTTATGCTCGTTTCTTAATGAACTAACATAATCAAGCTTAAAGTTACAATTTCACATACTAATTAGCCACTACAATTGATACTTTTCATGAACCATAAGAAAATACATATACTGACAAAATTTCTACTGTTAAAACGAAATTAGTATACAAATTTCTTGTTTTAAACATAACTCTAGTATCATAAGCATGTATCATCACAATTACCAAGTATATATCCACAATTCACCAATTTTGATTTCACAGAACACAAACAAACCATGCCGTGAATTCATATATGCATAAATATATAATTAAGGAAAATACCTTCAATTAGCGTGATAATTCCTTGCAAACCCCACTGAATTAACTTTGAAATCCTTAAGCTTCCTCTCAATCTCTCTCAAGTTACACTGTCAAGCTCTATCAAACTCTCTGAACTCTCTTCTCAATATAGCCAAATACCAAGTCACGTAGCAGTTAAGCGCAAAGGAAAAAAAAACTGATAACCTTAATAATCCTAATAACTAACATCTCTTAAAAGAAACGTATATATTATAAATATATTATATTTACTATTTTAATTATATTTTATTTATTCTATTTATTTTATTTAAATTCAAAAATTAGAAATCCAAAAGCCATAAGGCTTGTTTGGCAAAACCCTTAAAATTTAAAGAATTAATATCCTTGAACCTTATTTGGATAAAACAAAATTAAACTACTTTAATTTATTTTAATAACTCCTTATAATATAGTTATTTGTCACACTTTATTTAATCAAGCTTTCATATTTAATTTAATTAATTCAAATAACAATTAATTAACTAAATCATTTAATCACATAACTCAATACAAATAATTAACCATTAAATTGAAATATCAATATAATAATAATTTCCTTAATTCATTAATTATTTATTTAACAAATAATTAACCAAATAAAATCAAATCAATTAAATAAATATTTATTCGATGATAAACACATCCATTAAATATTTATATAATTCAATAAATATTTAATATTATAATTAAAATTCTGGAATGTTACATGAACAGTAGCCGACTTTAGCCCAACAAATACGAATTTCACCCACTAAACAGTAACATTAACACGTAAAATAAATATAAAACTATCATAAACATGTTTGTTAACATATTCCACCAATTAGAACAATTTAACAACAGCTAAAACTATTTTAATTTCTCAAATTTCATATTTTCATACGTAAACACCATTTTTGAGTTCCTTAGACAAAAATCAACACTGTAAACACGATTCTTATCCAAATAGCTTCATTCAAATTACGTTATCTTCGTTTCTTAATAGACTATCATAATCAAGCCTCAATTCAGACATTAACATACAAATTGACCATCAACATTGGTACTTACATGAGCCATATGAAAAAATATACATATAAACATACATTGTCGTATTTTCCTACTGTTATCCGAATTTAGCATACAATTTCCTTGTTTAAACATAAACTCTAGTATTGCAATTACATACTCATGCGACCATACAGTCATATAGCAACAATTCGAAAAGTATGGAATTCACAGAGTTTGAAATTCATGCCGTAAAACTCAAATATATATATATATATATATATATATATATATATTTATATATACATAAAACCAAGGTATAGATAAAATACCTTCACTTAGCTTGTAATCCTTGCTAAAATCGCTGGAAATTGCTTACGTTCTCTCTCTATTCTCTCAACTCTCTCTGAAATTCTCAGTGTTCTTAGCAAATGGCCAAAACCCAACTGATATGCCTTATGCGTAAAAAAAAAATAAAACTGATAACCTTAATACGCAAAATTTAATAAAATGTCAGTTACAAAAACAAACGTATATATATATTATAAATATACTATATTTATTATTTTAATTTATTTTATTATAAATTCAAAATTTAAAAATCAAAAAGCCACAAGGCTCATTTGGCAAAACTCTTTAAAATTAAAGACTTAATATACTTAAACCTTGTTTGGGTAAACTCAATTAAAACTACTTTAATTTATTTTAATACTCCTTATAATATAGTTATTTGCCACACTGTATATAATTAAGTTTTCATGCTTAATTAATTAATTCAAATAATAATTTATTAAATAAATCATTTAATCACATAACTCCATACAAATAATTATTTAATCACATAACTCCATACAAATAATTAACCATCAAATTGAAATATCAATATAATAATAATTTTCTTAACTCATTAATTATTTATTTAACAAATAATTAACCAAATCAAATCAAATCAATTAAACAAATATTTATTCAACGATAAACACATCCATTAAATATTTATATAATTCAATAAATATTTAAAATTTACAATTAGAAATTCCGGATTGTTACATCCTTCCCTCCTTACAAGGATTCTGTCCCCAGAATCACAACTCAAATAATCAAATCGTCACATTCTTCCCTTCTTACAAAGATTTTGTCCCAGAATTGAAAACATAGATTAAACAAATAACTCAGGATAATTTTTCATCATTTCAGCTTCGAGTTCCCACGTTGCCTCTTCGACATTGTGGTTTCTCCATATCACCTTCACAAAAGGTATCACTTTATTTCTGAGCACTTGTTTTTTCATGTCGACTATCTGGATAGGAATCTCTTCATAAGACAAATATTTACTGAACTGCAACGGTTCATACTCGATCACATGCTTGTAATCGGGTTTATACGGAAGTAATACCAAAACATGAAAAACATTATAAATGTTTTCCAACTCCGAAGGTAGAGCTACCTCATAAGCCACTTCCCCCCACTCTTCGTAGTATCTCGAAAGGTCCAATAAATCTTGGGCTGAGCTTTCCTTTCTTGCCAAAACAAATTTTTCCCTTCCAAGGAGAAACTTTTAGGAAAACAAAATTTCCTACTTCAAATTCGCGATTCTGCCTGTGTTGATCGGCATACTTTTTCTATCTGTCTCGGGCTGCTACCAATCTTATCCCGATGAAGTTTGACAACCTCAGTAGTTTGTTAAACCTGTTCTGGTCCTAATAGCTGGCGTTCACCGACTTCATCCCAGCACAGTGGAGTTCTACACTTTCTACCGTATAATTCCTCGTAAGGCGGAATGCCAATGCCCGCATGGTAACTGTTGTTGTAGGCGAATTCCACCAACGATAAATGTTCTTCCTAGCTCCCTTTAAAATCCATGATGTTTGCTCTCAGCATATCTTCCAATGTTTGGATTATTCGTTCGCTTTGCCCGTCGGTGTGTGGATGATATGTTGTACTCATTCACAATTGTGTTCCCATACATTCTTGTAGTCTTTTCCAAAAGTTTGATGTAAATCGCGGATCTCTATCTGACACAATTGATACTTTCACTCCATGCCTCAAAATGATCTCTTTAATGTACAACCTTGCCAACTGATCAAGATTGAACCTTATCTTTATTTGTAAAAAGTGCGCTGATTTTGTCAGTCTGTCCACTATCACCCAAATCGCATTGCATCCTCTCTGAGTAGTTGGAAGACCCACCACAAAATCCATTATGATGTGTTCCCACTTCCATTCCGGTATTTCTAGCGGTTGAAGTAATCCGCTTGGTCTTTGATGCTTGGCCTTAACTCTTTGACATGTCAAGCATTTTGCAACACATTCTGCAACATCTCTTTTCATGTTCGTCCATCAAAAATGTCACCGCAAATCTTGATACATCTTCGTACTTCCTGGATGAATCGAATATATTGTGTTGTGTGCTTTGGTCAAGATTTCGTCTTTAAGCTCTGGTACTGCTGGAACCCAAATTCTTTCTTTGAACCATAGTAGTCCTTCGGTATCGATCTTGTATTTTATATCACTACCCTCAACCACTTTCTGTTTGATCGTTTCGTATTCTTTATCTTGTAGTTGAGCATTCTTCACTTTGTCCACCAAAGTTGGACTAGCTTCTATCTGGTATAATTTTCTGTCGGTTTCTTTTGGAAATTTGATTTCCAACTCTAGCCTTGACATTTCTGAAATAAGCTCTTCCTGGTTGGTTAACAACATCAATTTCTCCCGACCTTTTTTGCTTAAAGCATGTGCAACCACATTCGCTTTGCCTGGGTGATAAAAGATCTCACAATTGTAATCTTTTATTAATTCCATCCATCTTCTTGGACGCATGTTCAGGTCCTTTTGTGTGAAAATATACCTCAGACTTTTATGGTCTATATAGATCTCACATTTTTCTCCATAGAGATAGTGTCTCCATATCTTCAGAGCAAATACTACTGCAGCCAATTCAAAATCATGAGTCGGATAACCTTTCTTATAATCTTTAAGTTGTCTTGATGCATACGAAATAACTTTGTCGTTCTACATAAGAACACAACCCAATCCTTTATGTGAGGCATCACTACACACCACAAAGTTTCCTGTACTATCTGGTAACGACAACACAGGTGCCACACCTAGCTTCTTCTTCAAATCTTGAAAACTCTCTTCACATTTCTCCGTCCAAACAAATTTTACAGTTTTCCTTGTCAAATTTGTTAATGGAGTGGCTATCTTGGAAAAATCCTGAATGAATCGTCTATAATAATCGGCCAGTCCCAAGAAACTCCTCACCTCCGACGGTGTTCTTGGTTGCCCAATTGATTACAGCTTCCACTGTTGATGGATCCATTGAAATCCCATCTTTGTCAATCACATGCCCAATAAATTGTACATGATCTAGGCAAAAATTCACACATAGAGAATTTCGGGTACAACTTTTCCTTTCTTAGTGGTTCCAATGTCAAACGTAAGTGTTCCACATGTTCCTCTTGAGTTTTGGAATACACCAGAATGTCGTCGATAAATACCACAACAAACTTGTCTAAGAATGGTTTAAACACCCTGTTCATCAAATCCATGAATGCAGTAGGGCATTGGTCAAATCAAAAGACATCACCAGAAACTCATAATGTCCATACCGAGTTTTGAATCTCGTTCTAGATATATCCTCCTTCCACACTTTCAATTGGTGATACCCACTTCTCAAATCTATTTTTGAGAAGTATTTAGCACCCTTTAACTGATCAAACAAGTCATCTATTCTTGGCAACATGTATTTTTTTTTAATAGTGACTTTGTTTAATTTTCTATAATCAATGCAAAGATGCATTGACCCATCCTTCTTCTTCACGAATAACACTGGCGCTCCCCACGGTGATACACTTGGTTGAATATACTTCTTGTCTAGCAGCTCTTGCAATTACACCATCAGTTCCTTCATCTCTACCGGAGCCATTCTGTATGGGGCCTTCGATATCTGCGGTCTTTGTTCACAGCGCTTAAGTCGATCATGAACTCAATTTCTCTCTGTCGAAGTGAAGTCTCCGCAAATCCTCCGGAAACACATCTACAAATTCCCTAACCACTGGTATCTCTTCCAATTTCACACTTTTCTTCTGAGTATCGACTATGTAAGCTAAATAACCCACACAGCCATGACTCAACAATTTCTTGGCCTGTATAATTGTTAGACATCTCATTTGTCTAGGCGATTTGCTACCATATAAAACTACCTTTGACGGAGTCATAAGGTTTACACATTTCTTTTGGCAATCAATTACCGCTCCATATTTGAACAACCAATCCATTCCCAAAATAACATCAAACTCTCCAAGTCTAATCAGAATCAAATCTACCATCATGATATTCCCCTTAATATCCACCTTATAGTTCTTGTATACGAACCTAACATGAATTACCTCCTTATTCGCAATGTCTATGTTTAAAGGGAAATTCAATTCTTCACTAGGTATTTCTAACTTCTTAGCAAATTCATCAGATATAAACACTACTACAAAACAGTAAATAGATAACGCAGAAAAAACGTTGTGGTTTCATTCAGAAAAATGTCATGGTAAAGGGTGTCATCTATTTGACACCCTTACACAACGTCTTTAAAACGTTGTAGTTAAGCACAATACACAACATTTTTTAGGAAAAAAACGTTGTAGATTTGTTTTCCAAAAATAGCAGATGCTTAAAAACGTTGTAGAATGTATGATTCCACAACGTTTTTTGGATAAAAATGTTGTTGTTTAGTATATCAGACAATGTTTAGGCACATTTACACAACGTTTATAATGTGTCATCTATTTAGAAAAATTTATATAACGGTTTTAAAACGTTGTAGTGTGACTTAAAAATGTTGCAATACATGCATATAGCATTTGTTTTTAAATATCGACCATAGAAAGCAACAATAGACAACGTTTTTAACCAATTTATACAACGTTTAGAAGGTGTCATTTATTTAAACAAATATACAACATTTTTTAAATGTTGTAGATAAAAAAAAGAAAAAAAAAAGGTTGTGGTTCACCTATATTACCAATGCACCTGCAATATGCTAATGCCATGATATATTGCCAAAATGTATCGACCATTCAAAATACATCCCAATAATACCATTCGTTTACAGTTTCAAATTACTACATCCACAATATCGATCCAAGTATGTAACTGCTATGAAAGAATGGGTATTCAAATATTTCCAATGAAAAGTAAAGAGATGTTCAATTTCATAAATACCAAGGATAGGCTCTGCTGCAGCTTCATCCCTCATCTTCCTCACTTCAATGAGTCATGCACCGTGAATTTTGAAACGACTTCTGGTGAAGTTATTCGAGTTCTTTAGCAATACCAGAAACCCTTCTTTGGGTTTCTCACTTTGTATGAGTTGGTAGTACACCTCGTGATTTATATCATTCACGGTCCTTTTAAGTTCCATTGCTTCATCAAGTTGCTCAACATGCGTAGCATACTTGGCACCAGCCTCTGTTAAAGCCTCCTTAATTTCAAAAGCAGGTTCTCCATAATTGAGTTTATCCACCAAATCCATTGCAGTTTCCTGATGATTATTAATGGCATTGACATTGACAGATGTAAAGCTCATCAAAAGGCTTACTATCTGAAAGAGAGGTGGAATATCAAAGGGAAAAAAACCCAAAAATAATTATAAGAAACCTAATACCTCATTATAATTAGAGTAATATATATAGTTATAGAAACATAATTGGAAAAAGAATATTTATGTAAACCATAGAACCAAGAGAAACAACAGAAGTTATTGCAGATCAAACGAATAAGATGATATTCAAGCAGGTGAAATTATCCACACAATAAAATGTCAGCACACACATACCTGTGGATGGCATTTCCTTGTGGGGATGTGCACAACTTTATTACCCTTGTTGTCACGTTCGTTTAATATGGAATTATCATAAAACAATAGCTCCTCTATAGAAGTATCCTAACCTTTTACGGCCATATGAAGTGTAGTTTCACCTTTCTTATCTTTGATGGAAACAATTTTTGGATCTCTGTCTAGAAGTGCTTTCACCACACGAAGGCGGTCATATCGAATGCGGACATTGTGCGTGCGGTTTTCCTATTCTTCTGTACTATCCTTATCGACCTCACATCTGCATCTAATATGGTATTCACTACCTCCAAATGGTCCTTTTATGCAGCTGAATACAGGGGGCTAATGTTTGAGGAATCACATGATTTACAAAGCTCAGGCAACATGCCCAAAAGTTCCTTCACAATCCCTATAAACAACACTAAGAACTAAAAAATTAGACAAGCAGAACATAACCACTTGACGAAATGGTTGTCACACTCTCTCCACATTGATGGAACATGATTATCAGTCATATAAATGCATCAACAAACAAGCAGTAGTAATCACATAATAATAATAATAATAATAATAATAATAATAATAATGTAATTTCAATCTCAAGACTGTTGTAATAAATTTTCCAAATATAAGTTCAAAATGTATCTTCTTGTAGATGTAACATCAAGCCTCTTCTAACTAGGTTTATACTTGCCTTTAGGAGTTGGTAGCTGTGAGTGGCATTTGAAATAGTATAAGTTTGGCCTTCAATTGTCACACTCTCTCCACATTGCAAGTTCTCGCGCCACAGGACATACTTATAATAAGATTAGAACAACAACAATAATAGACATGCCGGGTCAAGGCCTAGATATCAAAATGCAACAATGTTTGACAACATATAGATAAGGATTTATGTATTTTATGGCATAGATACATACATATAAGAAATAGAAGAGGATTTTTTGACCACCTGAAGGCAAAAAATAATTTTTTAAAACAAGAATCCCTGTAATGCCCCGAGAAAATCGGATTTTTGAGAATTAAAATTTTATTTTTATTAAATGAATTTAATTAATTATTTATGGAGCAATCTAATCGAACGTCTTTCTATGACTTATAAATGTTAGAATGTCGTAGGATTTTGGCTACATGGTAGAATTAAAGTGTTTGAATTTTCAAGACGAAAATAAAAGTTTTTCGAGAAATTTTTCGAAAAACACTATTCACGCATTTCTGCTCAGGAATTATTTTTGAACTTCTGAGAAATACGTAACGATAGAATATCGAGGTGAGATGGAATATCTAATAATATTTCAGTTATGGAAAGTGTAATATTTTGCCTGTGGACTTAAAACCTAATGTTTAAGGAAAATGATTTACGAGAAGGAAATGTAATGCGATTAATGAATTAAGAGATGATTGTATAATACGTAGGTATTGTACGAGGTAGAGAATACGAGTATAATACGAGTATTATACGAGAAGGAATGAATGATAGTATATCGTATATGTTGAATAGTATACTAGAAAAATACGAGATGAATACGTAATTATACGTTATAAGGCTTTAAGCCAATTGTAATAAATTGGTAGGATTGTGTAAGAAATGGTTAAGTCCAATAGAATTAATGTAAAGCCCAAAGTAATTTAATGTGCAAGCCCAAATGATTAAACTAAGATTAATTAAGATAAGGCCCAAGGTAAATATCTAATGGGTTAGGGGATGGTTTAAACCAATGGGGCAACCCATAGATAATCCAATGTGATGAACAAGTAAACTTAGAAGCTAAGTTAGTGTGGTGATCACACAAAGTGCTTATAAGTGATGACAAAGTAAACTTAAGGGCTAAGTGTTGTGGGGAGCAAGTAGACTTAATGATTAAGTAAGTGTGATGGCGAAGTATATGTGGTGAGCAAGCAAATAAGGTGGGGAGCAAGTTTACTTAATGCCTAGGTAATGAATAGTAAGGAGGTGGATGGATTAAAGACTAAACTACCCTAACTTAGGATTTCCTATAAATAACAAGCTTTGTAATTCATTTGTGGGTTGTTATATTTTCATCCAACTTAAGGTTGAGAGCTTATTTGGTAGAGAGAATAAGCACTTATAAAAGCTAGACTTCTATTTTAGATTTTCCACAACAACTTATAGCTTAATGGCTTGAGAGAAAAATCTAGAGAAGCTTGAGTTCTTATTAAGCAAGAAGCAAGAAGAAGTTTAAGGTGTAGCAAAAGAAAATCAAAGGGTAAGCCATCTTTAACCATGTTTCTCTTTCTCTCCCATTGTTAGAGAAAGGGGTATTGGTAGAACTAGCAATTTAAGGAAGGGTAAGAATGAATGGTTAATGGACTTAAGCCATAATAAGTCATGAATAAGTCATTTCTACTTATATAAGTTATGAACTTATGAAGATCTTGTAAGAACTTGTCATTTGATAATGGTGATGAGGTTAGTGTGAACTTAATAAGAAATTGTAAGAACTTGTAACATGTTTACATTAATGGCACTAGTATGATTAATAAGATGTAAGAATAATGATTTAAAAGGACTTAACTTATTAATAAGTCATAAGCAATGAAATCTAGTATGTTATACTTTAATAAGTAGCTTATAAGTTAGGAGTTTTGAACTTATTAAGAACAAGAAATAACTTATCATGATTATAAGTTAATGAAGCATGTAGGTCAAGATATTGGTATAATGGATTGAATCCAAGTGAAATGATTTAAAAATCTCAAGTAATGAAGTTTCGTCGGAATTCACACGATTAGACGACAATCGTCGA